>CM077253.1:11085068-11252568 GCA_039654775.1 Spinibarbus caldwelli | reverse complement strand
GGTGTCATTTATTTCCCTCAGCCCAGCTGATGTGGGACAAGTAATGAGACAAAATTTAATAGAGGTTTGTTTGTTTGTTTGGATGCCATGGTAAATCTTTGTAATACACATGACAAGAGATGACAGTCAGCCTGTTTGTCTGTATTTGTATGTGGCTGAGTGATCAGATGAGATAAGGGATGAGTTTGTGTTTGTGCTATTGTGTGTGTGTTGTCTAGCGTGTCTCAGAGGGGTATATATAGCAGCAGTTCAGGTCACCAGAAGGCCAGTCTGTAACAACTGATGTTTCCTGAACCCTTCTCCTTTGTTCGGTCCTCCTCTCACAGCTGCTAATCTGTCTTACCGAGTTACACGTTTTTCTCCGTGTCTCCCTGAAGCCCTCAGAACCAGTTATCAATCTCATTCAGTCCCTCACTCACCGGCTCAAGCATGCACACCTCCTGACAGTTATCTCCTTCTCTCTTTCCCTCTCTGTCAGTCATCTGAGCCATCTGTAGTGTAAGGGTTGATTGGAGATCCCCAGAGGACCGATGCGAAAGCCATCATTCACTTAAAACTGTAGTTTTCCCTCTTTCGGCCTGCGTCTCCTATTTGTACTCCTCATCCAGGGTTACCATAGCAACCCCCCACCCCCACCACTCCTCCACACCCTTTTTCTCATAGCACTCATCTCACTCTGGGGACCAGGCTGCTGTTTTTCTAGCTAGAGGCCCTCAGGGGCCGCCGGACCTCAGTTGTTACTGGTGAGTGCCGTCATGATGTTGCGAAAGGGGCCGGCTAATTATGGAGCAGGGTGTCGGACGCACTGGAGTTTTCTTTAACAATAACAATAACATGATTGTGACTTATTCTGCTGCATGATATACATCATACACAAACAGGGCTCAACAATAAGGATGGCCTGCTGGCCCGGGACCAGTGTCTGAGTTTTTTAGGTTAGCTGACGGAACTGTCAATTGTCCATTTGGGCCAGCGCTATACCTGTATGATTTACAGCTATTATTACAAATTCTGTTTTTGTAAAGAAGCCTACAAAAGCCTATTTATATTTGTGAAAAATAAAACTTTTTTTTTTTAAATAATGTTAATATACTTACTAATTATATACATACATACAGACATAAAGTTACAATTTATGTTTTTAATGCTTTTTATGTTAGGGTCTATGAATATTTGAGTGGGCAGTAACGAAAAAATTGTTGAGACTTAAGTTAAATAAAGCCAAAATAAAGTAACATTTTAGATGTAAAACCTAACTAAATGTTGAAATAAGTTGAAATATTAAAATGACTAAAACTACAACTGAAATAGAAAGAAATTAAAGCTATATAGCTTTTATATATGTATTTAATAATAATTTGCGTGTGCATGTGTATATATATTGTGTTTGTGTGTATGTGTGTATATATATATATATATAATGAGAAAACAACTCGTTATGAGATCACAAGAAAATCATGAGAAATTTTCTCAAGAATCATGATCATGAGAAAACAAGAAGAAAAAAATAATAATAATCCATGGACTCTTAGAACATCCGTACAAAATAAATAAAACTACAATTAAAATTAAAAGTGATCATATAAAAATGAACGCTAATTCAAAATATTAATAAATGCTATAAGAGTATATAAATAATACTGAAATAACACTGATATATATTATTATATTATATTATATACATACAAATTATGGCTTTACGTATTCTGAAGAAATTGTAAGTGTAAATAATAATATACTGTGGGATTTTATTTTTATGACTCACAAGGGGAAAATATAAAATCTGAACATTTAGAAAAGTTAGCCGAGCTACGTGCTGAAGTTTAATACTTAAAATTAGTTAGGGGTTTAATCATGAGCAACTGTAGTAGCCATACTAGCACTAACTATGAATAAATTATGCACTATACACACATAGGCACGGAAAAGAAAACACAAGAACACACACATGCACCTTGAGTGAAGTGTAAATAAGTGCACCGAGTTAATCAGTACAGTACAGAACTCCAAAGCAGCTCTCGCAGTACAAGTTAAGCCCTTGGGTAATAATATGTTTCCATTACCACACAGCCAATCCAAATGCTTCATTAAAAACAGCAAACATGGCTCACATACAAGTCTCTAAATAAAGCTGTCCTGACTCTCATTTCTGCTCCACATACACGATTCAACATGCACCGTCTGTCATGACCTTGCTTTCGGAGGGTACGCTTATAAATATGGCCAACACGACCACAGCCGGCCAACTCATCAAATAATGATTAATGGATCATCCTGCATCTATAAACATAAGCATATTTACTGAAATGTGTGGTAGAGCGTGGAGGTGAACGGAATGATTGTGTTTGCGTTCAGATGACAGTGAGCGATGATCTTATTATAAATGATCCTCCCATAAGGAAAATCATAAACTCTTTTGAAACTCTCAAGACTGTCAGTGACATAGTTGACTGGCTCAAAAAGGGCAGAGAGACTGAGAGAGATCACTCGGATGAGAAGCTGGAGGAACAGGATGGCACACCACTGGTTTTCACAAGCACGGAATCAGTGTGCTTGATCTCAGTTTGAGTGTGGAAGTATTTCTCACTGTGGCTGTCGGGTGTCATGTGAGCGTGCTCTGTGTCATGTTCGGGTGTGATGCCTTAATTATCGCCTGTCACTTCTCTTTTCTGTCGCACTCTTTCACTTCTGCCTTCTTTTCCTTTTACCTGCGATTCTTTCTGCATAGCAGGAGGTCAGAATGGTGCTTGATTCTTCCTTCTTTCTGAAAGCTTTCTCGAGATTTTCATAAACTGCAAGATTATCATATACTTAAACATATTCTCATATCTCCACAATCTTCATGACTTTCTTCTTTCAGTGGAAAACAAACTAGGATATTTTAAAAGTAAATGGGGTCTAAAACAGCACTGGAAAAACAAAGACAAAAACGCAGAGACATTCTTCTAAATAAATTTTTTTATGTTCCACTAAAGAAAGTCATACAGGTTTAGAACAACATTAAGATGAGGAAAATAATCACATAATTGTAATTTTTTGTTGAACTATCCTTTAAAAACCTTTTTTTTTAATCTTATCTGCATGTCTTTGCCTTTCCAGTTGTTTGGAATAGCATACTAGTCATTTGTTTCATAACTGATGAACTCTGCAGCATCAACAGTGTTATTAAAATGAATTGAATAAACACTGACTTGAGCTGAATAACAACACTATTGCCTTCTGTAGAGCTGCTTATAGCTGAATTAAGCTCATTTCATAATTTGATGAACTTTGCACTATTATTGAACTGAAGTGAATCAACACTGAACTGACTTGAGCTGAATAATGCACTGTTATCTTAGAGATGTTTTATAGTTGAACTGAATTCATTCAACATTCACACTGTTAATGAACCAAATTGAATCAACATTGAACTAAATTGGGCTGAGAAAGGCACTATTGTCTTTTAAGAGCTGCTTTACAGCTGCAATTGAATTCATTTCATAATTGAAGAGCTTTGCAACATTAATACTGTTATTTTCTTGCTTATTACTGTAAAACTATTTTGAAACAATCTGTATTGTATAAAGTGCTATATAAATAAATATGACTTAATTTGACTATAATTTTCAGTATATTGCAACAAAATGGTGATAAATCAGAATCAAAAGTGGCAAGACCTGACACATACCTTTAAAGAAACAGACATGACAGCACCAATGAAAATAATGCAGTAAACAGTAAACAAGTGAGGTGGTAATTTGCATAATTTATTCATGTTGTGGTGCATGGAATCCAGCATCCAGCACTACTGAAGTTACAACTTTAATGAGGCACAGTGATGAACAAAGGAGGGAGGGGAGGAAAAGAAAAGAAAAAAAATATATGTAAATATACATATATATATATATACACTATATATATATTTTGTTATACATATATATAGTTTGAGGTCATAGAGGGAGAATATAATGGGATGTAATTCAGGTGTTTTTCAAACCTGCATTTGAACACAAAAGTTTGGCATCTCGGGAGAACATGCGTCAACTACTAGGCCACAGTTCTGACAGATCTCTGTTTTAGGGCAGAAACAGAAAATTGTGTTTGTAAAATATTTTACTGCATGAAGTGTTCAATAAAACAAATCTCTCTCTGTCTTACAGCTTGATTTAGAAGTGTTGGACCCACGGGGTCGGACTCCTTTGCACCTGGCCGTGACGCTGAGCCATTTAGAGTGCGCTCGTCTGTTAGTCCAGCATGGAGCCGATGTCAGCAAAGAAAACAGAAATGGCTGGACAGGTAATACAGCGAAAAAAACTTCGCATTTTGGGAAGGGATACGGTAATTTTGCCCAATATTATAAGCTGATTATTATTTACACTAATGTTCCAAAGTTTGGGGTCATTATGATGTTTTTTTTTTATGCAAGGATGCATTAAATTGATCAAAAGTGGCAGTGAGGTCATTTAAATTTTAGCAAGAATCCTGAAGAAATGTTTCATGGTGTCTTCAAAAACATTTAGCAACACAACTGCTTTGAATATTGATAATAAGAAATGTTTCTTGAGCAGCAAATCAGCATATAAATAATTTCTGAAGGATTATGTGCCACTGACGACTGGAGTAATGACTGCTGAAAATTCAGTTTTGCCATTACAGAAATTATATTTTAAAATATATTAACATAGAAAATGGTCATTTTAACTGGCAATAACATTTCAAAATTTATAGTTGATAACTGATAATTGACAGATATAAAAGTTCTATTATTTTGTCTAAATAAATTCAAAATAAAATTCCAAAAACTAAAATCAGTCATTTTGCTACACTGAAAAAATATAATGTAGAAACTGTTTTTACTCAGAAATTGCTAGTAAATTCCACAAACAGTTGCAAGTAACATTGATTAAACGCAAAATAAAATGCAGAAATAGTATTTTCTTGTAAAACGTACTCCAATTATTTTTTTTATTTACAACTTTTAGTTACAATGTAAAGATAAATTTCAGCATACCAAGATAGTGCATTGTGTGAAAAATGGATGTTTACATCATTTATTCTTTTATTAGTATTTTTAAATATTATCTTCAAGTGAGGATTAGATGACAACAAAGCTATTCTAAATATATCACACATCCTTAACTTTGGTATCACTTTAACCTTTACCTTCTGTCTCAGTGATGCAGGAGGCCATCAGCTCACGTAGCCCAGAGATGGTGCGACTGGTGCTGCGTTACCGTGACTACCAGCGCACCACCAAGCGACTGGCGGGGATCCCGCGCCTGCTGGAGAGACTCCGACAGGTCAGCCCCAGATGTCTTAATAAACCCCGAACCTGCTAATGACAAAACAACAAGCCACCAGCTTAACAGACAGCATCTTAACAACCACCTGCTGCCCGCACACCTGAGCCCTTCATTCCAGTAGATTCTTGCATACAGATACACAAACAAACAGGCTTACGGGAAACTGCTGGGTGTACGTCATTGTTTGTTTTGCGAGACCTCTCTTTTCCTAGTTTTCTTTAAACCCTGGGCGCCCCCTAGCTCTTTTCCTTTTGTTTATGATGGATGTGTGAGCTCTCTGGTTCTCCCCGTTCCTCATCTCTCAGGGAGTTTTATTATTCATGTCTTTCCCTGCAGAGCGATCCATCTCGCACTTTCACCCTCCCACTGTATGCTCACATTCACTAACCTTCTCTCTCCCTCTTGTCTTTCAGGCGCAGGACTTTTACGTGGAGATGAAATGGGAGTTTACAAGTTGGGGTAGGTGCCATAAGGATGTGTAAATGGCATGTTTGGAAAGTAGCTGGGTTTCCATTACAGATTTGCGCAAAACCTTTGCGATATTTTATAAATGTCGAAAAAAACCTATTACGAATTGACAGTGTTTCCATTAACTGATGTTATGCGACTAAAACTTAATTTTTTACTCTCCTGATAAGTCATGCCGACGGATGTTGGTAGGTTTACGTATATTGCAGACACCTCACTTGCTATTATTAATCGAAAGAAACTTAGGCATGTATCTTTAAGGTCGGAACACACCAAGCCGACTTCAAAGAACTAGCGCTGACGAAAGCCGACGTTGTTGTCGTCTCGCTTTGGCAGTGTCTGGACCAAAAAGCTGCGCTTGAACATACCGCTCAGACTACAACCGACTGCAAACTAACACATGCATTCTGCACCTGTGTGAGAGGAATTAACTCTCTATATTAGCAGCCATAAACCAAAACAAGGATATATGAGATATACGCAGATATATGAAATGTAAACAAAGCAGCACTTGCTTACCATTTTAAATATAAGTTATGTTGATAACTAAGTTTTATTTTAAGCGGCTCATGTTGTTATGAAAATATTTGCATGTTGAATGCTTGGGTAAGATCACGTTACATTAGAAAAGCATTTATTTACTTGCTCGTTTTCGTCACTTTCTCTTTAATTCTCGGGCACTGCCTTGTTCGCTAAACTGAACATCCAATCAGAGCTATCCCTCTTACCGATGGCCCCGACGACGATTCAGCATGTTGAATTGAGCAAACTGCCACTGACGTGAGCCGATGTGAGGAACACACCAAACAAGCAATTAAAAGCATTTATGGCAAGGAAAGCCCTTTATACTTGAGAGCTTTTACGTACGCCAGGTGACCTGTAAATGCAGAAAAACTGCTTCCATTACAGTTTTGCGATATATTCCTTTTTCGAATTGCCTGAAAAAACACCTCATGGGAGCGTAAAATTTTTTGCGATATATGGGAGTTTTTGCGAAACTGACATTTCCATTAGGCGTATTTTCAATTCAAATTTCAGTTTGCGCAATTTGAAGGGTAATGGAAACCTGGACTTCCTCTTTCCACATCCTCATGTCCTGCTATTGTTGAACTCTCCCTCTATTTCCAGTTCCGCTTGTGTCTCGTATCTGTCCGAGTGACACATATCGGGTATGGAAGAGCGGTCAGTGTTTGCGGGTGGACACAACGCTCATGGGATTTGAGCAAATGACCTGGCAAAGAGGCAATCGCAGCTTCATATTCAGGGGTCAAGGTGCGTGCGATGGCTTTTTCCCTGCACTGAACAACCTTTATTTTTCTCCGCCTGCTGCCTTCAAATCAGATTTGGGTTTGATCTCTGCTTTTGTTCTCAATGCCACTTCTCGCTCAGTGTTCTTTCAAACAAGCCGTCATTGGCATGGAAACAACCTCAGTCTCACTTCGCCACAGTCTCTAATTGGCTTCCATCCGTTCGGTCTCTCTCTCCACCTGTCATTCAGACTCCAGCGCCATGGTAATGGAAGTGGATCATGACAGACAGCTGGTGTTTTGCGAGACGCTGCCGTGCCTCTCTTCCTCTCCCGCCTCGCCCTCCACCAGGCCGTGCACAAACGCTTTGAGTCTTCTGGGGGCACTGCAGCCCAGTGACGAACAGGTGGCGGCCCGTTTATCCGCTCCCGTGGTGGCGACGCAGCTAGACACCAGGAACATCTCCTTTGAGAGGTGAGCACTTAATAACTTTTGCCAAGTCATTGTCGAAAAATTAAAATGTTTGAAAGCAAGGGCATTGTAACCCTTTATTGTGGCTTTACTGTGAAGCTGAGAGAGTGAGCCAGCATTTTTGGACTAGGCTTTATCATAAAATGTGTGATATTGGACTCACCTCTGTTTGTACGGCATGTTGGCAACCTGGTAATGTGCCCGAATGTCTCTGCAGGAATAAAACGGGCATTCTTGGCTGGCGTAGTGAGAAAACGGAGGTGGTGAATGGGTACGAAGCAAAGGTACGGCTTATGTCGCAATACAACATTGAGTAGAATCCAAATGTCTGAGACCATATTGAAAATATGGGTTTAAAAATTTGTGCTGATAATACATTTTACAATGAGATATTTTAAATAAGAAAAATGCAAAATAGATGCATTTTCAGACTTTTGGAACTCATTATATGCTTGGAAAAAAATAATTTATATCATAGCCAGCAATATATTACAAGTTAAATATATAGTACATCCTACTTTCAAGGCCATAGCTGAGGTATGCGGAGCCCCAGTGCAGGTTGTACCTGTGGGCCCTATTTGAAATTGTGTAATTAGGCTATAGCACAAATAAATTAATAGAACAATGTTACAAATTAAAGAATGCTTTACTTTTTTGCAAGTTTGTCTGTGTTCTAATGTAGAAGTTGAATAAACAAATGTAAAATAGTTTGATTTCTTTCTCAACTGTTTATGTTCACTTAAAACATAACCAACATTTTTCAAGGATACTCACCAAGACGGATATTTTGACAAAGTTCAAGTGCAAGAAGACACAAAAGAGAAGTTCGCAGGCTGTAAAATGCTGCTCCCTGTGTGCGCACATACTGAATTAAGTTCTTTCGTCTTACTTGCACTTGAATGGTTTAAAATTGCTTTAATGTTCAAATTGGCAAAGTGTGTCCGTTCAAGAGCAAGAAGATGCAAAATATAACTCAATTCTGGGCTTGTGTATTGTCAGAGACGCGGCTCAACCCAGCATGTGAGTACTGAATTGAGTTCTTTTGCATCTTCTTGCACTTGAAAGCTTTAAAATTGCTCAAATGTTTAAACTGGCAAGACTTTAAAACACGTGCAAATGATAAACTTTTGTGATGACACAGCAATGACTGATCAGGCAGTCCGTCAACTGTCCCGAGCATCTTTTACGCTGGCCCCATGCAGCTGGTTAAAATCACCGGGGCCCCCTGCCAGCCTTGGGCCCCTGTAATCGTCACCACCACTAGCTACAGCCCTGCCTACTTTACCTGCATACATACAGTACACTCACGTAAGATAATATATAGCAAATCTCAGCTGTGCGATTGTTTATATTGGTGCAAAATGTAAGCTGTATTATCACATAGCTCTATATATAAAATTGGATACATATTATATTCAACTTTATCCACATATACACAGTACACTCATGTAAAGTGATATATAGTATATAGCAAATATCAGCTGCCTACATTTTGTTGCAAAATGTAAACTATATTATCGCAAAATGTAAACTATTATCATCCAGCTCTAATCTGCTAAATGTGACTATAAGGCATCAAGATATTAAGATATTATAAACATTATCATCATTATTTTCTGTAAAGCTGCTTTGAAACAATGTGAAAAGCGCTCTACAAATAAATTTGATTTCACTTGTATATGTACGAACAGGCATGGAAGAATTCAATTAAGAATCACTACAGAATTCAGAAAAAGATGCGCTGATGCATGACAAAGGAAATTAAACACCTTACATGATAAAGCTTTTTCAAGTTGAATGTCTTTATTTATCTTGACAGTTATCCTTGGCTAATAGGAAGGCTGTTAAAGTGTGTGTTAATTAGCTGGCAAACTGACAAATCCAACTATGGGTGAAGACTTGGCTCATGAATATTAATCAAGGCACTTGACTGGACACTCCTGGAAGATACCAAGCAACGACTCTGTGACCCAATTAATATTCATACACTTATGCCTTGATTCGCATAGTGTTACACAGTTGCAAACTTTTTCATCTGTTGACCTGATTGGAAAGGAACCAATTGCTGTGAAACAATTTTCGGTTACACCTGTTATATACTGGAAGAGAGAAACTGTCTACACTACAATCATGTAGAGTGAGCTTTAGATGCAATATGAGCATTTCATTGTAAATGCTCAGAAAATTCTAACACTGCTTTAAAGTTCTCCATAATTTGAAATGAACGGCATTTCTTGTGTAGGATGAGTGAGTGTTTTATTTCTGTCTGGGACATAATGTGGCAGATTGACAAAAATTATAAAAACAGAGAGAACTAAATTCATGTTCTCATATGTCTTTGCTTCAGGTTTACTGTGCTTCTAATGTTGAGCTGATCACACGAACACGTACTGACCATCTCACCGACCAGCACAAAACAAAACCCAAAGGTACGTTTGACTAAAGGACTGACCAGTTTGTATCTCAAATCAAAATCTTTACATGCCCACATTGACACTGAGATATAGTTTTTAGAATTTTCACACATTAAAAATAATAATTTTATGCATTTATATGCAGATTTGGTACCATTCTTGCTGACTAGGTAATAAATACACAACTGTACTGTCTATTGAAATAACTATAAGATTGAAAAAACAAAGATTGTACTATTGTGATGATTATTATTGTTTAGTTTATAATATTGTTTGTTACCATAATTAATGTCCTATTAATTTTTAATATAATATTGTTAGAATACATTATATGTCAGTTTAAACATTATTATTATATTTATATTTTTATTGATTTATTAAAAAAAAAAAAAAAAAATATATATATATATATATATATATATATATATTTTTTTTTTTTTTTTACTTAATTTTTATTATTATTAATTTAGTTAATGTATCTAATTGTTGTGTATATTTACTGTCTGGGATTTTCGGTACCATTTATCTGTAAGAAAATGCTGAAATATATGCAATAAAAATCTAAATATATAAAAAAGAAAATAATAATTTTCTTAAATCAAAACACTACTGTGCAAATATTTGGGATCAATAAGATTTTTTTAAAAATATATATTACTATACTTTTATTCAGAAGGAATGAATTAAATTGATTAAAAGTGACAGTAAAACATGTATTATGTTACAAAAGATTCTAATTTCCAGTCAATCCTGATCTTTTCAATATTCTATAGAAAGTTTTAACTTTCTTCAAAGAACCCTGAAAAAAGTGCATCATGGTTTCCGCAAACATATTAATCAGCACAACTGTTTTCAACACTGATAATAATAAGAAAGTTTCTTCAGCAGCAAATCAGCCTATTTGAATGATTTCTGAAGGATGATTTGACACTGAAGGCTAATGGCAGCTGAAAATTCAGCTTTGCATCACAGAAATAAATTAATATTTAAAATATATTAAAATAGAAAACTGTTATTTTAAATTGTAATTATATCTAATGATATTATTGTATTTTCCTGTGTTTTTTATCAAATAAATGCAGTCTTGGTGAGCATAAAAATAAAAAATGCCATTTAAGGACAAAAGTACAGATAAAGAAATTTTGTTTTTTAAACACATGCTATTTAACAAAACACAATGAGCGTGTGTATTGGTGGGCATGCTGTAGTGAATATGATGATTCATCATTTCTATGCCCACTCAAATTATTCCCAAACAAGCAGCGACTTTGTCTTGTCTACGGTTACTATGATGTAATACAGATCGTTGAGATTGTGCACGTCTTCTGTAATGTGACCTGCTGTGCATTGTGGTTTTGTCTCAGGCGGCAAGACTCCTCTGCAATCCTTCCTGGGTATCGCTGAACAGCACATGGGGCCTAACAACGGAGTGAGTGAATGGAGCCTGTTGAGAATTTGTTCATTTATCATCAAGACATCTAAAGTGCTTTTCAAGTATTATGTCATTTCTGTAGCCTCAAAATAAAGTGTGTGTGTATATGTATTTCACAGAACACTATGGTGACTCAGATATCATGCCCTGCAACGAACCCTTTGGCCGTGACAGCAGAGGAGTACTTTAATCCCAATATGAGTCAGAGAGACATCGGCCTGCCCTGTCACCTCACCACCAAAACACAAAGGTAGTGCATCAATCCAACACTACTTTCATTTTCATTTTGAGACACATTCTGAATAAAATGGTTCTTTCATATTGCTGTGCAGTTTTGTGTGCTGAGTAGTTGCTTATTGTAAAAAGAGTTCACAATCTGGATCACGGCCTTTTCCCGATCCCATTTCACTCCCTACTCTCCATTCGTTTCTTATCTTTCCTCAAAGAGTCTTATCAAAATGAATAACCATATAACTATAAACAACAGTAATAATGGTACTTACCCATATAAAACCATAAATGATGAGAAATGTTCCTCTTCAAATAGTTTTCTGATGCTGCCTTCAAGTACACCTGGGAAGCTTTCAAGCTGGAAACATAACATGGAAGTAGCCTAAACAAAACAAAATAATTATATTGTGAATGATAAACCCAAATAACAATATCTGAATTTAAAATGATGAAAATTGATCATTTCTATCATTATTTATACATGGTATCAAAACTAAATGTTTATCACTTAAATAAGACTTTACTTTGTCTTTATGTGCAAAACTCGTGATTATAATATTTTCGACTAAAAACTGTTAAACATTGTTTTCAGTAATTAAAATAAAGCCGACATAAAATACAAGTATTAGATTACAAACTTAAATTGAAACTTTAATGAGAACTAGAAATATTGCTTTGGCAACTGAAGTAAATAAAGTATTAAAATTACTAAAATAAAAATAAAGCTATATAGAAATATATATCTATATATACAGAAATATATATATTACATATAACACAAACTAATAAAAATGACAAAAGCACATAACAAATGTACTTAAAATTAAAATGAAAATGAACACATAAAAAATAAAAGCTATTTCAAAATATGCATAAATACTATAATAGTATACCATAAATACTACATAAAAACACTGCTCCATTTGAAGGGCATATGATATTACGCTGCTTAATTTCTGGACGCCAATTGACATGTCAAACAAAATTGCCTAGGCTGTATGAGGTCACACAGATGTCTTATATGTACAGTATGTTTTTTCCCCAGGTTCAAAGCCAAGCTGTGGTTGTGTGAATCACACCCTTTATCTCTGTCGGAGCAGGTGGCTCCTATCATCGACCTCATGGCCATCTCTAACGCACTGTTCGCCAAGCTTAGGGACTTCATCAACTTGCGCTTGCCTCCTGGCTTCCCCATCAAAATAGGTAAGAGAGAGAGAGGAAAAGAAACTACTGAGAAGTGGGTCTAAAAAATTTAATATTGCCAGATTTTCAGCAAAATTGTCTCCAAAGTATGGCTAGGTTACAGCCACACAGATGTAAAAAAAAAAGTTCACCCAAAAATGAAAAATTTAATCACCTCCGGCCATCCAAGATGTAGATGATTTTATTTCTCCATAAGAACAGATTTAGAGAAATTTAGCATTTCATCACTTGCTCACCAATGGATCATCATGCAGTGAATGGGTGCCGTCAGAATGAGAGTCCAAACAGCTGATAAAAACATCACAATAATACACACGACTCCAGTGCATCAATTAATGACTTGTAAAGTGAAACGCTGCATGTTTGTAAGAAACAAATCCATTTTTAAGAGGTTTTTAATTTTTAAATATGAATCCTCTATCCATAATATTGCTTTCTCCAGTGAAAAAGTCGTCTCATCTGAATCAGGAGAGAAATATGCACAGATCAAGCACTGTTTACAAGCAAAAACAGTTCTAAACAAATATGTGGGTGGATTTTGATGTGAAAGAATGTGAGATCAACATTTTCACTGGAGGAAGTGTTATTATGGATTATGAACTCGTATTTTGGCCAGAAGCAGTGTTAAAGTGCCTAAATGATGGATTTGTTTCTTATAAACACACAGCTTTTTGCTTCACAAGACATTAATTGATAGAATGGAGTTGTGTGGATTACTGTGATGTTTTTATCAGCAGTTTGGACTCTGATTCTGATGGCACCCATTCACTTCAGAGGATCCATTGGTGAGCAAGTAATGCTATATTTATCCAAATCTGTTCCGATGAATCAAAACAAACCCTACAACAAAATCTACATCTTGGATGGCCTGAGGGTGAGTAATTTTTCCTTTAAACTATCGGGCTAATGCAACAATAACATTTCACCACAGAAATTCCCATCTACCACATCCTGAATGCTCGCATCACCTTTGGTAACCTAAATGGTTGTGAAGAGGGTGGTTTGCCCCGAGTAGATGCTGAAGGGGACGGACAGAAGGACAGCCCCAGGACGGAGACACCATCTCCTGGCAGCGACTCTTCCAGCGTGTCCAGTTCCAGCTCCACAAGTAAGAATCAACCTGCCTTTTACCTTCAGGGAAATGTAATTGTTAGAAACCATTTAAGATGATGATCAGATTGAAAAATATGGTGTTACAAAGTAATACAGTGTTCAGACAAAGCACTTGCCATTTTTACTGGCTAGAGAGGAATTGATTGGATAAATGTTTAATGATTGCATTCCTTATAGCGCTGCCTGTAGTACAAATGTAACTCAGATCTGTTGATCAATACATTTGACTACAGTAATCTGCACTGGGCTTCATGAATGTGTGTTTGTGTATAAATCAGACTCATGTCGCGGAGGAGAGATCCCATCTTGTGTGTTTGAGGCTCCAAGAGGCTATAGCATTTTAGGAGGAAACCAGAGGGAGAACATTAGAGAAGAGGAAGATGATCTGCTACAGTACGCCATCCAGCAGAGCCTGATAGAGGCTGGATCAGAATATGACCAGGTCTGAGATGCAATCACACACTTGCATGTTAACATATGCACATATGTGATGACAAACTACAGAAATATATCATATTACACCGTGCCCTTACCAAGCATGAAACCATGGCATCAAATAATCTTTCAGTCCCTACTGAATCCACAGATGCTGCATGACGTGACAAAATAAGTCAGTCTGAGAATATTTGATGTTTAATATACAGCTATGTGGAGCCAGATTTTGTTGGGTATTCAAAGTCCCTATAAGGCAAATAAATTTACAAAAAAATTATTTAATGCAGCCTCTCTATCTCAAGTAGCTTTTGAATTCCAAATAATTACAGAAAAGAAGCTCTGTGTGCAATCAAAATTTGTTTATTACACATTTTGTTCATCAGCTTTTAAATTTTAAACCCTAATTACAATCACCAGAAGAGCTAAAAGCTAAACGTAGGT
The DNA here is from genome assembly GCA_039654775.1 of Spinibarbus caldwelli. Lineage (NCBI taxonomy): Eukaryota > Metazoa > Chordata > Actinopteri > Cypriniformes > Cyprinidae > Spinibarbus > Spinibarbus caldwelli. The sequence continues at coordinate 11,237,828 of CM077253.1, read as the reverse complement.
TATAAACGAACTACACCACAGTCGTATGACTGCAATGTCGCCACCATTTAAGCTTCCAACAACTCTTTCAGTCTTTTGCGCAATTGAACCTTCGCAGGGAATTTGATTGACAGGCGGTCTGATTAACGTCAGTGGACAAATTAGACCGGAGAGTTGATTAACGTCAGTCGACTTGAACTTGAAAAATGGTGTGTACTGATGACTTTCCGCGGTTGAAACAAGATGTTCATTCATGTTTATTTTGCGCTATAACTAGTAAAGAGGAAGAGATGATCACTTCACGTGTCGCTTGAACTGAGGTGCTACAGTGATCTGTCACGACGCATTAAACAGATTTTATTTGAATTTTTTACAAAATGACAAAATTTGAAAGCTGAGACTTTCAAATCAAATAGTTTCATATCAAACGTAACCTGCTCTGTCTTGTCTGTCGGTGCATTGTCAGTTTCCTCTTTGCTTCGCGATGTATTTTTTTACTGCATGAGAACATGATGTGTGGCATGAGAGTGCCATGGTTTGTTGGACATTGGAACAATAACGAAGGGGGGTGGGTCTTTGCGAAGGGTCAGTTATAAACGCAACAATACTGTGATTACTGTATTTTATGTTGTAGAATAAAACGTAAAAATGTTTGAGTTTGTGTTAACCACAGATCTTATTTCAGGCATTTAACCAAAAACCGTATTGACTTCAGAACAGTGGAAGCTTAAGTGCTTAAATGGTTTCCGGGTTCTGGCCTACAACAATACAACATCCCTGCAGTACCCTACAGCAGCCATATTTTGAGTTATGACAGCCCAGCTTCTCCTGGTTAGGACAAAAACCCATGAAAGAGATAGAATTAATATAATTTGTCAGTTTAATGTGCCTCATCTGGTGCATGGAACATGGAGTAAGACTTTTTTTTACACATACCTGATCCCTCTGCTTCCCTCACAGGTGACGATATGGGAGGCTTTGACCAACAGTAAGCCAGGAACACTCCCTCTGTCCTGTGACCCCAGCCAGCACGAAAGGTCTGCAGTCAGTATTCCGCTTCTACTGTCTCCTGTAGTCACATCTCACCCACAATAGGCAAGGACAGTGTCACACTCTCATCACATTGACTGGAGCTATTGACACAGACTTAACTGTCAATACAGTCTCAGTGAAGCTCATAGAAATTCACTAGGGTTTCCATCTCTCTCCTCACCTTCATTTGCTCTTCATGGCATTTTAAAGCAGGTTGAGATACCCTGTCCGTGGCATACAAGATCAATCCAAAACAGTCATTATTCACATCATTATTCATCTGCACACAGATAATCTCTAGTTTAAAAGTGACAATAAATACATTTATAATGATACAAAAATGTGTATTTTAAATAAATACTGTTCCTTTGAACTTAATATGTATCAAAAAATCCACAAAAGTTTCCACGAGAATATTGAGCAGAACAATTGTTTTTAACATTGATAATAGAAATGTTTCTTGAGCATTAATTCAGCACATTAGAATGATTTCTGAAGGATCATGTGACACTGAAGACTCGAGTAATGCTGCTGAAAATTTAGCTTTGGCATCACAGAAATAAATTACATTTTAAAATATATTAACATGAAAAACAGATGTTTTAAATTGTAATAAATCCACACTTAAATTGCTGCTTTTACTGTTAAAAGACAATGTTCTGTTAGCAGAGGTCCCAGTCACTGCTTTTCTTTTCCATTACCCAGAACCCCACAGCACAAACCCAGCCCCGTGAACAGCCCTCGCAGCACACCGACCAATAAGCCACTGCGCAGCTATGACGAGCAGCTGCGTCTAGCCATGGCGCTGTCCGCCCGTGAACAGGAAGAGGCGGAGCTACGTCAAAGACGAGAGGAAGAGGAACTGCAGCGTATCATTCAGCTGTCTCTGATGGAGAAGTGATGGGGTTAGTGGGAACCGAGGGGTGGGAGAGCATGTCTAGGGATCTGGAACCAACTACGATTGGCCGTTCCCAAACGCCCCACCCTCTTCTTCCAAAGAACTAGATGAAATGGCCGATCTCTCGAATGAGTCTCTCGAATGAGTCTCTCGAATCACAGAGAAATCTCTGTCTTCACTGCAAGTTTACAAACACAAACTACTAAACTCATGGCAATCCACTGACTGATCAGCACTGGTCTGGTCTCTTAGCGTGTGAATGTGCATTTATGACTGAGACAGTTCATGCTGCGTATCTTGGCGTCATTTCTAAAAGCCATCATCCGAGCCCTCGCCCAGAGTTCTTGCATACTCACCGGTAGGTGTGAGTTCTGGGGGAATCTTGCCACTTTTTTCAGTTTTACACTATGAATGAACTTCATTTTGGTTCCTAATACACATCAGATTCACTGCATTTGGATTGAAGAGCCATGGTGTCTCCTAATAGAATGTGCAAGGGCGCTTACACACAAGAGTTTATGCTGCAGCTCCGTCGATCTTAATGGGAATGCTGCATTCACAAAAAACATAGAAGAAAATCTTTAAGATTTGCGAAAGTGACACTTCCATTATACAACTAAAGTTGCTTAATAACACAACTTTTGGTTAATGTCATTTCGTTAATTGCTGAACTTTGAGGATCTCAGACAGGAGGGTCTTTAAAAAAAAAAAGTTTCAAAGACTTCACATTAGCGTGAATGTTCGGCATGAAAATTCAGTCCAAGTTTCGCAAGCAATTTGTCTGTTCAGAACAATCCGAAAAAAGATGGGTTAAATAAAAAAGGCCTATTTCCTCTCTGAAAGTATTTGGCGATTATGGAAAAGCAGAAATATCCCGGTACGGGGGACAATGATGCGTGATTTTCCATTTTCGACAACTGCTTGTCATGGAATTTTTAAACTAATTAACTAATTTAAACTAATTTATTTTTAAACAAAACTAATTATTTGTGAGAGTAGATTACATACAAAGTCAATGCAAACACATGAATAGACGCGAATATGTGTCGGGCAACGCGAATGGCATGAATTGGGCGATGCGTTTGCCCGCAAACATGCAAAATTTGTCTAAATCACGTCTTCTGCGCAAGTTGAAAATTTTAAACTCGAGGAAAATTTGCATGACACGTTGTTGTGCAAGCCAATCAGAGAAGAGCTTGTTGACATCCAGTTATATCAGAAAACATTTTTTATTTTAAAATTTATTTTTTGCATCCTATTATTCTGATGGGACAGTAGTAATGACAGGAAGCAAAGTAGGAAGGAGGCTGGATCAGGAAAGGTCCACAAGCCGGGGATTCGAACTTTGGATGCCCATAGCACAATGGCACTATATGTTGGTGCGCTGCCCACAAAGCTATTGACACCTACCATTTTTATTGTTTTGTGTTTTTATTTGCACGAGTGATGCGAAAAATATCCACGAGTAATCTAGTGCATGTAACTTGATGCAAATACTTGCTTCGCTTTTGGTGTGCACACACCATTAGAGGTGGTGCTCGCCGCAGAGCCAATGGGTGGAGCTTGGCATCAAGCCCCACCTCCCTGGACATAATGGGTGGAGTCAAGCTCCACCCATTAAATCCACATAGGTGGAGCTGGACTAGGTGAAGCTCCACCCATTTGAAACTGCAGTGAGCACCACTTGGAGTTTTATACAACAGCAGAGGCTGTTGTATAAAATACATTTCTTCTATTTCTTTCTAACCCTAAAAATGGATTTTGTGCGATCCTGTCCATAAAATCCTCCCCCACACTTTTTCTAGTGTGTAAGCGCCCTAAAGTGAATGCCAGACCCTGCATTATGACAGAAGGTTGCCAGCAACCCTCTGTGCACTGTCAACGGCATGATTTTTAATTATTAGATTGATAATTCAAACACTGGAGAAATTATTGTAATGGTACACCTGACAGTTAATAAGAAAATTGAATGAAACAAGCCATTTTCAGGTACATGTCGTTTATGACTTATTGATTCCTTTGAATCTGAATCAAATGCTTATTGCAATATTCATAATGTGTGTCCTAATTATTCGCATACAACACAGTGTGCGTGCTCTACTTCAAATGGTGCTAAGTTGATCTTTCATATTGACTCTTGGGTACGTTGATCAGTGTAACTGTCACGACATGCATTCATCCGTCTGTTCAATCACTCGATAACAACCTTTTTTCCCGGCCTCCATTCAGTGCTTCCTTCAACATCACCATCAGAGCTCATTGTCTCATGACTGGAACACCTGCGGTAGCTAATCAAAAATCTAATTTTGCTTTCATAAGGGGTGCCAGCTCTGGAATAAAACATGAAAGGAGGAATCACTCACAGAGATAATACCCTGAGCGAAGACGAAGTGGAAAGTTTTATTGGTGAATCTTAAAATAGATGTTTCTCCTTAGTCAGATTTATTCTGGGCCTGAGTGACGTGCCCTCAGGGTTTGATGTTATCAGGTGAATCTGAAAAACAAATTAGGAAACATGGCCATACTCAACATCTGAAAAGCTTCAATGCGAAATCACAAGGGATTAAGCATCAGTTTTAAAGGAAACGGATCTGATGAAGGTGTCTGGAGACAGAGCTCCTAATAAACATGTAGGGTTGATCTTATGATTGTGCGACTCGTGAATGCTGGGTTCAGTCATTAAGAAAAGCTTGATATGAAACGTTTTAGTAAAACATATTATAAGAGCATTATTTATATTTAACCTTTTTTTTAAATTGGACTTTGGTTGATGCTGTGGTTTGTGTGGAGTGCTGCTGTTGTGTTTGTATGTGACTGAAATATATTGTTCACATTTGTAACTTAAAGGCATTCAGAATAAAGGATATCTAAATTAACATGAACTTTCAAGCGTTGTGAATGAATGTGTAATTAACTTAGCAATGCAGCATGGTATTTTTTTGAAAATACCTTGGACCACCATGGCATTATCATGGTACAGCCATAGCACTAGACTTTTATTTTTATTTTCAGGTTTAATTTTAGTTAGCTTTTTCAGTTGTTTTTATCATTTTTTTTAGTTATCAGTGATTAGCATGCACCACTGAAAACAAGAGACTGCTAAATGACAGCTAACTACATAATTGATTGTGTTGTGTTCATCACCTCAGCCTGCTAAATACGTATTATCCCTTTTAAAAATTACAGCTGAAATTTTCCATCAGGAGGTTCAAACCTAATTTGAAGTAGCTTTTTTTGTCATTTGCAAAAGGCTTCAAACACCTTCATTCCCATGATTATTTTGGGACTGTTGGGGGAGTGTTTTAAGCGTCGCTGTGCCGTTTCCAGTATGAATCAGCAGTCTAGAGGAAGCTTTGACTATGTGATGAGTCAACCCCAGTGAATAATATTAATCACAGTCAGTCGGCGCAGGTACTATGACAAGAATATTCAAACATAATAGCCACTGGTCCCAGATGGAGTTAAAAATGGACTCTTGTGAAACAGACTATGCTTAGTCTTTCATTACTTTCTCTAATATGTATCAAGGGTGTCCTCATAAGTAAACAGTAAAGCAATATAATGGCCACAAAGGGATGTTACAAGTTATTTTAAAAGCCTTTGATGGAGATTTTCGTAAAAGGATTTTAGAATATTTCAGATTGTTTAATGCAGGATATCATTATTAAGTTGGCTTGATTAAACATTATAAACCTAATTTCAAATAACTTAAATTACAAGAAAAAGCTGAATGTTACAATAATGCTTAAAGGCTGGCATGTAGTGCACAGACAGCAATCCCCAAACACAACCACAGCATTACATCATAATGCAGTACTGCTTCTCACCACATTGTGGCGCTAATGTTCAAACAGCACTGAAAGAGCAGGTTAAACATTCTCTTTAGCCAAATTCAGATGATGACAATAATAATAAACAAATAAATAATAGTACATTAATAATAATTACCATCACCACCATTAAAATGATCACTGTTTTATGTCAATTGTAAAATCGTGAAATTTAGCGATTAAATACTAGATGTTTAATAACCTGTCTATAGAATGAATGACTGACAAAAATAATTAAAATAGTGCAGTTTTATTTTATAATAGTCACAGCTAAAGCACAGGATAAAAAAGGTTTATCAAGTTTACCTTGGTTTCAAACAGAATCATGACTCCACATGCTGTCAGACATACAGTCAACGCTACCGTTCAAGACAGTGCAAAAAATATTCAAATAAAAATGCTATCTAAAAAAAAACATAAAAAAGAAAAACAAGAGAGTAAAGTGCATGTTTTAAGAAACAACCCCCTTGTTTGAGCTGCTACCTGAAAGATTCTGAACACAAAACTGACGTAGACTCACTCGCTCTCACATGCCCTCATTCACACCTACAGTAGCATATATTTTACAAATTTAGCTTAGACTTCACTGAATGAAACTTGAATTGGTTGCAGTCTGAGATCGTCGTTCACGCTAGCGAAAACCAGCGCGTGAAAGTTCGTGGTCACATGGTGTTGTACAAAACAGTGACTGTCTTTTTCTTGTCCAGCGCTTTGCGGAAACGACGAACGGGGTGAGTCTTCACATGTTGTTGTTGTTGTCGCGTGGACACCGAAACGGTGGGCTGGACGGGGGTGTGTTCAGGGGGACTGGCTCCACCCACTTGAGTCTGCTGTGGGCATGAGGGCGAGAGGTGGGCGGAGCCTTCAGTCCTGCCCGCCTCCATCAATTGAATGGCAGAATCAGGGGCGGAAGGGCTCTGAGGTAGAACGCGCTGCTTTTTATGGGCGTCATCATGGGTCAGTGGCATGGAGTCAAAGGTGGATAAAGAGGAATAGGAGGGTTGATGAAACCCTGTGGTAGCTGGGTGGAAGTCCCAGTCACTCAAGTCAGTAGTAGAGAGCTCTAGCTGATCCAGTTTAGCGAGTGAGGCAGAGCGTTTCATTAGCGAAGGAGGGGTGAGACCAGCCTGTCTGATACGGGCCTCGATTTCCATGGCTCTCTGCCACATCGCAGGTGGTTTGGGCTCCAATCGCTGCTCCCCATCTATTGAGTTTTGCTTGTCCTCAGGTGACTGATTCTCCTCAACTTGTCCAGCACACAACCCCAGTCCTCCAGCCTCATATAAAAATGCCTGGAGCTCTCGAAGAGTCTCCTGGATCTTCTGCAAGTCCTCACTGCTACGTGCCAGTCGGACATGGGGCCTCAACGGGTCATCTACATCCGTCTCCAGCTCGGTTACACCTTCTAGCCACAACAGAGAGGAAGAACCAGAGCTGGTCTCAAGAGTAGGGTTCAAAGTGATCTGGTCGGCCTCCACTGAAACGCTCCCTTCAAGATACACCGAGAAGGAAGGATAAGGGATTATACCAGAGTCCTCATCATCAAGCACTTTGGTGTCATCTACTTTCCCATCTGTAGTCTTTTGGGGCTCAGTGCAGGTCAGAGCTGCAGTGCCCTCTGGCTTACTGGAGTGTAGCTCTGAACAGTCCAAACATGGGGAAGGAAGAGGAGACCGAGAGCAAGGGACCTCTTGACTCTGACGTAGTATAAGCTCCAACTGCTCTGTGGCTCGCCGCACGGATCCTGAGGGCCTGTCGGTGGGAGAATGAGGAACCAAAGACGTTTCCTCATCCACCTCCTCCAGTGTAGCCGTTTGAGGTGAGTTGCGTGCCAGTGGTGGACTGCAGGTGTGTGATATGGATTCCAGTTCAGTAACTATATGACGCACACACACGCTGTTGTCACTGTGAGGGAGGTGGGGCTCTGCATCGCTATTGGTCTCTGAGTGGGCGTGGCACTAGAAAGGAGAAATGCAAAAATTTGGATTACAAGAGGTAATTGTGTGGTTCACTCTCAATAAGGAGAGCTTACCACATTAACGTAAATGTTACCACATTAACGGAATAGTTCACCTTAAAATTAAAATACTTTTCATTCATCACGTCATCATTTAAGCACCCTCACTTTGTCTCAAATTCAACTTACTCTTCCATGGTACACAAACAAGAACTGCCAGAAAGTAAGAAAATCATCATAAAGTCCAAAAGATCTGTTTTATATTCCTAATCTTCTGAAGCTATAGTAGAATGGACATTTTGCACAACTGAAAACCCAAATTTTGTCCTTTTGTGTTCCACAAAAGTCAGTCAGTCTTCTTGTCCGGTTTTGAAGACACAAGGGTGAGTAAATGATGACAAAATTTAATTTTTGAGTGAACTGTCACTTTAAGTGCAATTCTAGATTAGACCAGCAGGAGGCAGTGTTGTACTGGTGTCACTTGCCTATACTTCCTGTATCATTTACTGATTAATAAATGAGTCATTCCCATTCATGTTTTATCATTTATCTTTCAGCATGACAAATCAGGAAGTGCAATTATCTCTGAAGTGAAGGCCAACTCTTACCTCATCAGCTTCCTCGCTGGAATCATCCAAGGGTGGGGTGCATCTGGATTGAGGTGGCCAGACAGTGGTTGCTTCAGAAAACGAGCGAGGCTGACTATCCTGGGACAGGCAGAGGAATTTCTCTCTGGCACTAAAGAAGTCAATGCTATCTGTGCTAAGCCTGGAAGCGCCAGTATCCACAAAGGTTTCCAGATCTGCAGTGCTGGGGTTGTTGTTATCATCACTGGAGTCCAGCCCGGGTACCGCAGGGGCTTCTGAGGGGCTGTCCGCCTCGGGCGTGCTTGGAGAAGGCAGATTCCCCTCATCTTTACTGACAGCACTTTCCAGACATAGTTCTAAAGTTTGTGACACTTGATAAGAGTCATTTTGATCAGGCGTGTTCGGGGACAACTCAACAGAGTCTGTTTTTGGCTCAGGCACATGGTGAGATGACTGGGCGCCGAAGTCTGAAGTTGTATCGGCTTTTACCTCTTCTGGTGATAGGATGTGTAGAGAGGGAGGGGGATGGCGACGAGCAACCGGCTCACTCACCGCGAGGTTCAAACGAGAGTTCTTTGCCATATTATGCTCAGGCACAACCGTGGCCGCTCGTTGTCTGGGACGGGGCGGGAGGATGGGGTCTTCATCTGCCAACTTAGAGGGTGACTCACCCAATTTGGTATGAGTGTTGCCTGTAGCAGGCTGTGGATTGGTAAGAGACTCTATCACAGCAATGCCCAGCATCTGCTGAATGGAAGGAGGACCGCTGTTGTTGTGAGGGTCTGAACGGACCAGCGAGCGTGGTGCCTTGCACAGCGGCTCATGAGCCTCCGACAGATCGCTGTCTGAGTGGGAACGCCACAGCTTGTTATGTCTCTGTTTGCTGAAAACATTAGCAAGCAAAAGAGAAAGACAGAGACACAAGAGTGTCAGATGAACGTCTTTTATTGATGTGATGGAAAAATTAAAGGTCGGCTGAATCACTGAGGGTGGTGACTGATCTTTTAAACATACAAAATAGTTCAGGGTGTGTGAATGGGAATACAAATATGAAAGCAAGTACAACAGTAAAAGCTGCACAACAAAAGGAATGTGGAGAGACCTGCATAATACACGTGCATTAGCTCACAATGGCGACGAAACTCAACGACATTGATTCAAAATACAACAGCATTTGCTCAATGGAAATGCCAACCTTGCTCTCTGCTGACCTTCTTTTTAGAGAAAAAGTACTGCATGAAATCCTAAGGTCAATGTGTGTCAGTAAGGCTATTCTTTGGATCTTTATTCAAAAGGTAAGGGTGTGTGGGATAAAGAGGCATTCTGACCTAAGGGTCTGTGTGCATGGCCTATACCTGGCTAGCAGGATACCCTGGTACTCCTCAAGCTGCTTCATGAAAGATGGGTTTGGTTTGGTGACGGAGCGCCGTTCCTTCACATGGTCAAAGGCTCTCTCCAGGTCCCAGCCGTACTCCTTCATAGCATATGCGATCACGGTGGAGGCAGAACGACTCACCCCCATCTTACAGTGCACCAGACACTTCACCCCAGCTTTCCTGGATGACAAGAGTTCCATTAAAGCACTCTTCCATGGAATGAACTGGAATGTCAAAAGCAGCAGAACTTCAGAAGCAGTCTACTTACTTGGCTTTGGAAATGAACTTGTAGGTGTCATTCCAAAACTCCAAGAGGTTTGTGGCCTCCTCGTCATACACTCGGATGTTGTGGTACTCGAAAAGCCCGGGGAAGAAATTGTCAATCTCTCGAGTCACATTCAGGATGTAGCGAACTCTGAGGAAGTGGGGGTGGTAAAATTAACAATGACTGCATGCAGCCGAGCGGATGTATTTGTTTAAAAAGAGAGGGCTGGAATAATAACATCACCTACCCACTGTTCTGGAGCTCCTCAAGATTAGAAGCATTCCACTCTGAACCCTGGAAACACAAACAGAAATCGAATGTTATAGTTGATACTCCTGAATCAGGGGTGTCCAAAATTGCTCCTTGAGGGCCAGTGTCCAGCAGAGATTAGCTCCAATTTGCCCCAGCACATCTGCCTGAAAGTTTCTAGTATGCCTGAAGACCTTGATTAACTGGTTCAGCTATGTTCAATTGGGGTTATAACCAAACTCTGCAGGCTAGTGGCCATCCAGGAGCAGGACTGGACAACCCTGTCCTAAAGGTCCACAGTAGATCCTCTTCAGTGAGGATTATAGACAACAGGGTGGGAGACCAACCAAGTAGACGTGGTCAAAGATCTCTGTGGGGCTGTCCATCTGGCCCAGGATGACAATCATCTCATTATCGATGAACTCCTTGTACTCCCGCAGGTTGCAAACCATCTGCATCTCCAGCTCTGTGCGAATCTAAAGGGAAAAATTATTATCCAATACGTAACCAATTTTGATGTGAACTTCAAGATATTACATAAAGACATCAAGATTTTGTTGGGTTTTACTGGAGGTGTCAAACCAAGGAGACTTGGCTGCATTCAATGTGCACAATGGATGTTTGTACCTCTTTCGAAGTGACGTTCTCCAGGTCCTTCTGCATCATGATCTCTCTCAAACGGGTCTTAATCAGTCTCTCTGTGCGCTCTCTCTCAGTTGGCCTGTATACATGAAACCCAAAATCATAAATCATCCAGTTTGGTCTCAATGTGAGGTGTGTCTCACCTCGTATGATTCTTTGTCTGTCTGTGTGGTATTGTTCGAGTACGCCTTCACAAAAACCAGAGACCTCAAAACAAAGCTTTTGTTTGATTTGAACAAACAATTTGAAATCAAATCCCAGCTCGGTTGCAGTACGTGCAAATGGTAAATTTGCGTCATCCCTAGGCCTCTGGTGTTGGGTTCACCACGGGACAAGCGTCTCTTCACTGATAGCAACACAAGCACTGATTGGCTCCCAGGGGACTGAAATGTGTTCTTAATCACTACCAGTAACCTTAAAAACACTGCTAATGTAGGTCAACACCTTCAGCTGGTAGCTGTGTGCGTGAGGGCAATGGGTTTGACAATCCGAGGGGCAAAAAGCTCCTATGTGGGAAAGTTAAACATGTTTACACATGCCAGTCTGATTGACCTTTCAAGAAAAGAGTGACAGTGTAGAGTTACATCCCATCATATTCCTATGTATATCCATGTAAAGTGCCCATATTACGTTATGATCACACTACCTTAGCTGGGTCAGTTAACCTAATTCAGATGCATTCAATGGGCACCATTCCACAGAATGCCTAAAAAGAATAGATCAGCTTCACTAAAGACCTCTCACCTCTCGAGGAAAACATTATCTCTATGGCTCAACCTCATTGCCCTTTTTCAGGGTCACAAAGTATCTACTAGATCGACAATTTTCACTCCCCTTCTCAAGCCACCTGTTTCCATCCATCCTCCATTCTACCTATCTATCCCACCCATTTTTCCGACCATAAATCAATCTCAGCGTGGAGCTATAAAAAGCAAGCGGCCACAGTCCTGCATTTTAAAAACACATACACGTGGAAATGCCTCCAACTGTGGGGAAATTCCCCCTACAGTCCAGGCAACATCTTATAAGGATTACACCATCAGGCCACTGTGCATCTAAGTTAGAGTTCATCTCATCAATTTGGCAATAACATGTCAATCTATTCATGGAACGCCATGCCTACTTGTCCTGCTCTGATGCAAACTTGCCCTCTTGGCCTATACGACTGAACTTTGAGCTTGCATCAGACAGCCACTGGACCGTGTGTGCACGCACGTGCCTCGCTTTTCCAAAAACAAGGATTGATTTACAAACCAAACACTGCAATTCACCACTATTGACTATTGGAGAACTCAAGTTTTGTAAACATTAACTTGGTCCTAAATATGGAAAGCAAAATAACAACAGCCTTGCTTCATAAGGACACTGACCCATATTCCACAACACCAGAGCAAAACAAAGAAGTGAAGACTACACAATTATTCAAAAGTTTGAGGTTGGTAAGTCTTACGCTCACCAAGGCTGCATTTATTTGATCAAAAATACAATAAAATCTTAACTAAGCAAACTTAGTGAATGGTAGTGTACATTCAGCTGGCAGAGGTGTGTGTGTTACTCACATGTCGGTGAACAGCACGGGCGAGTCTGCACGGTGAGACTGCACGTCTTGCATGGCGTTCCACTCATTGATGCAGTGTTGATCGGAGGTCACACGGCTCTGATAGTAACTGACCCAGGTGAGGAATAGACTCCCGGGGTAGTAGTTATGACATCTGGCCACCTCGCAAACCTTATGAAGGGACTGCAAGGCTGACCTGTGAGTATGTGCGAGAGAGAAAATACATCAACACTATGTTAAAAAAAGTATGAAAGTGAAAAAAGCTGTCTTCATAGACACTCACCACATGGCCTGCACCGAGACCGGTTTGAAGACATGGACTCTATTAACGGTGGACACACTGAAGCCACTAATGAGAGGAATACAACACTTTCAGTCTTTGTAAAAGTTGTGTTTAAAAATGCAGAACTTGGTTTGTGTGTGCACGTTATGCCTCACCCGTCTCCATCCAAGTGTATAAGCGTATCGCTCCATAAGGGTAAAACCAGCCCAACTGTGCAACTGCTACAGGAAACACATGATCACATGTTATGAGCACCACCTTCTAGAGCAGCAAATGCAAAATGAATGTATCAGGGCATCTGCAGTATACTGACCTATCTGAATTGCCAAAGTCCATTCCCAGAACCACACTTTCTTCAGTGTCTTGTCTACCATTTGTGGAGACGATGACCATGTACCGTGTACGCAGGGTGTAGGCGCTCTCTAACCGGACAGCCTGTGATAGAGACACGATCAGCATTCTGTTGACTGTGTTTTGATTAATTAGGTCTGAATGGTGGTAGTTACCAGGCGGATGGTGTCCTCTGGGCGCAGCAGGGTGAACATGGTCTGCAAATGCTGCTGAAGGTCACCTGCGAAGGAACCATTAACAACCATAAACCTCCCAGATAATAATGTAATGTAGTGACATTTGCTTACTACAGTTAAAGGGATACTTCACTCAAAAATTGTTGTATCATTTACTCACCCTCATGTCATTCCAAACCTGTATGAGTTTCTTTCTTGTTGAACATAAAAGAAGATATTTTGAAGAATGCTGGTAATCAAACAGCTGGTAATGAACAGGTCCCCATTGACTTTCATAGTATTTCTTTCTCTACTATGGAAGTCAGTGGGGACCAACAACTGTTTGGCTCTTCAAAATTTGTCAAAATATCTTCTTTTGTGTTCAACATAAGAGAAACTTATACAGGTTTGGAACGACATGAGGGTGAGTAAATGATGACAAAATTTTCATTTTTGGGTGAACTATTCCTTTAAATTACTCAGAGGTCAATTTCACTTCCTCCCATATGAGACATATGTTCTTATCTTCTAAAGTTTGCCAAGCTCGAGTTTGTAAATTATGAATAGAAATATTAAACCAACTGGAGAGTTAAAACCAGGTTAATGAGTTGCTTAACGTGAGCTCAAACAGTTTTTGAACCCTATAATCAGCATGAAATGGAAACTGCAATCATCTTTCATCTCAATTATGATGCATATCGAAATTGCAGTTTCTGAGCCATTTTGACAGCTTGTTTTTTAATTTTTTTTTAAAAACATACCACTTAATTTGATATTTTGCTATCTAATGCAATATAATTTAAGTTTTTGGGAACATTGTATATCATTACTTATGTTATTAAAAAAGATTAAAGACTGAAGAATAGAAAAGATTAATAAAATATGTACTACTGCATACTGTATTATATAATGACTGACAGTTCCTAGGGCCCCTTCATAATGCATTCCTGTAAGCTAATGGATCTCATAATGAAATCAATGCTGTCTATCTACAGGCACAGCGGTATGTCTAACAACATGAATGCAAATGCATGCGCAAAAATGTCCTTCATCTCCAGGGCAGTCTTACACATTGCCATATGGTACAGCTCAAAGCAAAACTGAAAACAACAGAGACAGATTCCGTAACAGATTCCACATTATATTGAGCTGCATCTGACAGCTGGAAAATCACATAATGAATGTGTCAAGAAAACCTTTTCATACCTGTGTGTTTGTTCCACCGCTGTGTGATGCGGGGTGCTGAAGAAGTGGAGGAGCCATTTCCCCTTGGGAGGAAGAGGGCGGCACCTTTGACGGTTAGGAAGTTCTCGCTGATACTGATGATAAAAACAGCAATAGAGAGAAAGAATATTATTATACATATTACACTAAAATGGTAGACATTTTATATCTAGAAGTCACAGTGATGCAAAAAACGCACACCAACTTGGTACAAAGGACCACCAAACATTCACATCTGTGTTTGAGCACTTGTGCTATAAGAGGCTCGATCTCAGACCTCAAAGTGACAGTCCAAAATAAGTGAAGGGGCTCACGCTGAGTGCGAGAGAGATTGTTTCCAGAAATGACAATGGAGATGCTGTTGTTTATCAGTTTGACTGTGGCCTCTGCCCGACAGAGGCTCGGTAACAGAGCGGGGAGACGTTTGCCCCGTAACAGCTGTCATTACGAAGCACCACCTTCAACTCAACACTTACAGTGACCCGAGGTCTCGCTCATAAACAGCTGCTCCTGTATCACATACCACAGGCTCTGGACTTTCCACGTCTGACTCTGAAAAGTACCCTCGGACTAACTTCTGAGGAATCTGGGTAATTCTGCGGAAACTAGCTCTGTGTCTCAGAATTTTGGGGGAGGAAGGATTGCAGAATTGAGGGAATGTGAGAAGCCCCGGGCAGTCCCCCGAATAAAAACACAAAGAAAAAAAACATCAGGCTCAACTGAGCTCATTTCCCACATCCCAGTCACCCCTGACCCAGCTGTTTCCTCCCCTCTCTAGTCTCAGTTTTTTGTCTCCTGTCTATCTCATGGTCTCTCTCTTTTAGAGTCGGCCCCAGGGTCCAAAACTAACACTCGTTAAGCACAACATGCAAAAATTCTTTTAACATTTTTTGGAAACAAAATATGTTTTAAATCAAATTATTTTGATGCAAGTGATGTGAGAAAAACAAAAAAAACATACAAACACTAAAATGAAAAATATTTGATCAAGATCATGTGGTTTCATGTTTTTGCAATAAAATCTTACTGACCCCTTACTTTTGGGATACATTCAACTGATCAAAACCAGACATTTATACAATCAAAAATACATGTTTAAAAAAAAAATATTTTAAAATAAATGCTGTTCTTTTAAACTTTCTATTCATCAAATTATCTATTTACAAGAAATGTCTCTTAAGCACCAAATCAGCATATTAGAAAGATTTCTGAAGGATCATTAACTGCAGCAAATGGCTGCTGAAAATTCAGCTTTGCCTTCACAGGAATAAATCTAATTTTAAATTCATATTTTACACTTTAATAAAAAAGCACAAACTTTTGAACAGTAGTTTAAATTTTAATAAAAATGCAAAATACAGTTTCATGGCCAGTGCATGAGGCACACTTGCCATTGGCAGGTGTGATAAAATGTTAATTTTGGACCCTGACTGCCACTAATATGGCTAAGAGCTGCTTTGTGGAGTACTTTTATAGTAAGCCCTTGTAGATAAATACATTAAAACCAAGAGCAAGACAGACAGACAGAAAGTGCGAGTTTAGTGCGGTCTCTCTTCACGCTCTGCACTTTACACTTTCATGCTCTGAGCATCATCTATCAGCACATGAGGGGATATGAGCTGCAGACTGGGGTAGTGGCTAATTTTACAAACCTAAAAATAAACGGCAGAGTGAATGAATGCTGATGGACTTTTACAGTGTTGGTAGCTACTGTATATCATCTCATGTAACCAAACACGACAGCTGAAACTTCGTAATTTTGTGCAGAAAGCATGCAAACTGCTTGATTACATCAGGGTGTGACAAATATTATTGACTGTCTGGTAGTTTTCAAGGAAAGATTTTATTTATTTTATAAATCTAAATATTTAAGCCAATATTTGTTGTTTTCACCGTTTTTAATTACATTTTGGTCCTGTGGTGTGCCAAATTAATTTTAAAAACTAAAAATACTCCATGTAATCTCTCAATTACTGCATGTTCACAAAATCTTCATGCTTAATAAACCAAAAATTTGTAAAATGGTTTGAGATGGAGTATAACATTTAACAATAGTTACCATTATACTGACTGACATAAGTGCAAAATGCAGTCTACTAAACTCCAAAAGCTTTGACACAACACCATTTCAGTGACATGCCAGGAATACGACCCAGGACATTGCACTGGGCTGGTTTTCACAGAACAAGACGCGCAGTATCTGTGTGCAAGGAGCGGAGAGGGCACCAGGGCCATGCGATGCAATTTCCACCCACTGGCATTTTACCGAGGCAGACTTGTAAGGGCATACACATCCACGCTGACACACGAGAGATAAAAGAAGAGAATCCAGATGGGTCAGACAGAGGAAATAGATGACCTGGCTGCATTCGTCTACACACAGCTTAGGGAGAGAGAATGAACGAGGGTGGGAGGGTCATCTTTTGGCATGAAGCACTGGACAGTACTTGTTAGGGCACAGACACAATCATCGCTATGTAAGGGGCCATTGAGAGCCACGCAACAAGCTGAAGATGCCTGACCCCCACCTGTCCCTGGCCATATTAGTCACTCTCTCACTAGGGAAGGGATAAATATAGGTCCGGGCTGAAGGCCTTTTGAGTTCAGGCCTGATAGAGATTCAGAGCGAGAGCAGGAGATGGCATTCTGTCACCTTCTGAGATACAAATTAGGCCCCTTGCCGCTAATACAGAGACATAAATAGACAAAAAGAGAAATATGTGAAGATAGAGGAAGGTTTGGAAAAACCCGAATGAGGACAATCAAACACCAGATCAAAACTTTGACTACAGGCCTAGTTTTTAAAATTAAATGAGACGGCGAGGCACTATTCTGGTTCACAGTCCTGCTTTCTGATTGGTCCACGTGGGTGACCAATTCAAGTCATGCTGACTATACTGAGGAAGAAGGAGGGGGTCAATCCAGAGAAGAAATGTCTGTGAATGAGGCCACTTTTTGAACCATAAAATGAAAAACATTTTGGTGTGTATGATTATACTTTAGGTTTAAGCAATAGATTTAAGTGAAAAAGTGTTTAAGTACTTCACAAGAACAAAGTAAGATTTGGGTTAGTAGAAATTAAGTCAATTTGTTGCTTGTCTGTGAAATTAAGTCAATTTGAGTTGCTTGTCTGTGATAAAGTGTTGTCTATACACTTCAGAAGGTTAAATTAAATATTATGAGCCTGTTAACTATTTTATATGATCCTATAATCCTGTTATCGAAATTTGAACTTAAAACTAAAACTATTACGACTCATTTTTGGTAACTGAAATAAAATAACATTAGATTAAACTTAGCCTAAAACTTAAAAATGTTGCCTTGGCAGCTAATTGAAATAAGCTTAAGTTGAAGTACTAAAATTACTAAAACTATAATAGCATTTAAATAATGCTAAAATAACAGACATAAATTCAGTTTAAAATTCTGATTTGTGCTTTCATATAAAATTTCTAGCCATAAACAAAGGATGTGTTTAAAACTAACTATTTGTTATGCAGTTTTTTTTTAAATGTTAGATAATAGTTTATATAGCCTAGTTCTCACTCTCAAAGAACATGGAACTTAGGATTTCATTGCTTTAAAAAATATTTAGACATCTTTAGCATCATCTCAGCTGTGGTTTTGATGTTTCAACACATTTCTAAGAGTTAAGAGGAAGCAATTTTACAAAACCAATTACGCCCCACATTTCAACAAACCATATCAGATTTCCCCATAACAATGCCAACCCTTAAGTTTATCAAGTGCATATTTAACTTTACTTGGAAGTTGTTCAGCTTCTCTACGTCACTGGGTGTGTGAAGCCAAGGCAAGTACAGCAATTCTGTTTCTCACTGCAAGTTTCAACACACTACTCAACTTCCTTCCAGTACATCACACCTGTAATTTCTCAAGTTAATCATTAAAGCTCGCTGACAAACACAGATCTAATCTTAGCTTTGTTTGCCTTGGCAGTGTATGAGGAGTAATGGAGGTTTTTACATGCCTAAATATCAGCACGGTGATTCCCATCAGGTATCATCTGCCCTATCTGACAGATCAAAGCAAATTAACAATGTGGATTAAGATTCACTAAAAATCTAATTCCTCATATCTACTGTTTGCAAGATAAACCAGAACTCCACCCCAGTGATCAAGTCTTTCCTTTTAACACAGTATAAATAACATCAGTACTGATTATTCTGCATAAGGAGGAGACGGATGATGCTGTAAGACTACTGACAAATGTCAGGTGACTGCTTAGTCAGTCTAAAAACAAAGCCATATATCTCTGTTCTATGCACTGAAACATAAAAGAAACCACTAGACTGGAGTTTAGGCCTGATTTTAAAGATTTCACAATCTGTTGGGGTGTACAGCAATTGGATTTAGTACACACTGTTCATTTTGATGTTTCATGCTGTCTGGGGTCTTGGACATGCAAAAGCTGTGGTCGAAACTACAGTGTTATGAGACAGTGTTAAAAATGCAAACAAACAACATAATGCAAATATAAGTGAAAATCTCATTCAAATCAAATTCAACGATTGACGTAAGAGCTCAGTTTAGCTACAGTTAGGTTTGTTGTGAGATCCACCAACATGTTTTCATAATTAATGCTGGCATTTTGCCAGAGCAAAAAAATAAAAAAAAGCCCTGAGTGGAAAGTCAATAACGTGTCAGACACTAAAAAGATTTCACTTCCGATTTTTACATTTGGTCATTTCACGCATCTTGATCAACTGCTATCTGATGGGGTACATACTGTACATCACACTTACAAATGGCTGCATAAATGTCTGTAAAACTGATACATATATCTACAATCCCCACGCAATAGGCCTACGCAAATTCAATTGAGTTCACCTTTTTGATAACATTACAAATGCTGGATGGCAAAATTTTGCAGAACTTGATCCAGCTCACCAGGTTCTGCAAAACTGCCTTTATCGATACCAAAGGCAATAGCTGTTATGTACCTCATTTTCTTTGGAGTTCCTGAACTTCTGTATAGCCTGAACAATTTCATGCATTTACACTTTGCCAAGTCACATCTTTTGCATGTGCCTCAAACCACTTCCTGAACTGCTATCCATCACAACTTGAAAGCAACTTGGAGAACATTTACACTTGGTCTTTGCATCAAAGACCACATGATCTAATCTTGATCTCTATCTTGATACATTAAAGATTAACAAATCAAAAAGTAAATGAAGTAACTTTGAGGACAAATTATACAGCCTTATATTCATATATTCTCCAATTTGAGATGAAATACACTATGATATACACTATTTTGGCATCAGTAAGATTTTTTTTAAAGGAATTTAATACTTTTATTCAGCAAAGTATTTTTTCCTTACTGAGTCACAAACATTTTAAACAGTAGTGTTTATATTTTGCATATTAATTAAACAAAAAAGCACGTTGTATCACCTACTACAACCAAAACATACCATTACAGATCGCCTCTAGGTATGTTGGTTTCCTGAAAAAAGTACTAGAGACACCATCACAATATACTCATGGCTTTATATGGTTATGGTAAAACGCTGTGGCACGGTTGTAGCGCGACTCTTCAGGTAACCTCGTCTACAGGTAGATGAATCACATCTCTCTACTGTCATCATTCACAACACAGTTACGTCACAAAGGCTTGAGAAACATCCACTTCTGCTTCCAGATGTGCCGAGAAGTATTTCACAGTGAATTATTTACCGTAACCAATTGCATTCGTGTGAAAATTTCGAGACTTGATTATCAGCGTCAGTGCAGTGATAAAAACAAACAACACTAATTAAGACTTACGTGTGCAATATTTAACGACTATGCTAGTAAATGCGGTGGATAAGTTTAACTTTACTTACAGCTGGTTGATCTGGTTTTGAGAAGCGACCGCGTTGTCGGAGAAGTACGGCATGATTTTTGCCCCGCAGCAGGAGCAGAATCCCCGGGCAGAGGAGCTCTCCGTGATCGCCACACTCTCCAGGGTCATTGCGGGGGACGAGAGAGCCGGATATCCTCAGACAGACCCTTCTACAGCCATTATTCTCCCCCAAGTAATAAAATACCCATAAGACCTTAAAAGGACACCAACTTGGCCTTAA
This sequence comes from Spinibarbus caldwelli, assembly GCA_039654775.1. Taxonomy (NCBI): domain Eukaryota; kingdom Metazoa; phylum Chordata; class Actinopteri; order Cypriniformes; family Cyprinidae; genus Spinibarbus; species Spinibarbus caldwelli. The sequence goes on along the minus strand of CM077253.1, from coordinate 11,217,353 downwards.
AATAGCGTAATGGTTAATAAAAAACAAACAAAACAGTCTCAAAAAGTTCAGCGTTTCTTTTAAACCCGGTAAACACGGCCCCTAAACAGGCATAAAAAAAAACAAATGAAAACGTATAAAGCTACAAAACAAAATCTACATGTGTATTTGCTTTTGCATGAGCCGGCGAACCGCTTCAATCACACACACTCTGTATGTAAGAACTGCGGTGCGGCGCACTAATGCTTGAACAGAGGGAAGGAGGAGCTGCGGACATGTGCTTCAGGAAGGGTTCACTGCAGGATTCCACAGACGGCCGACACGTTAGACACCCGCGCAACGACACAGCGCAGAGCGGGAATACGACCTCAGCTGCGAAATCACGAGCCTGGAGTGCACTTCAGTGCATCCTTCAGATCAGACAGTTGTTTTCCATGGGCAGTCAAGCGGCTCTATGAATAGCTGAGGTTTAAAAAGAACGGCGGAACAGAGGAAAATGAATACATTTAGCACGCCAGGTTTAAACAGGCAAGGAGCTTATTTGACAAAACATGTCTAGGTCGAATTTAACACCAAAATCGAAAGTTTTGTTTATTATTTGCTTTACTTGCTTTTTTTTTTTTTTTTTTTTTTTTTTAAAAAGCAGAGTACATTTCTAATTAATACTTTAATGTCTCCGGGGAATTTATACATATTTTAAATTTAAACCATAAATACCAAGATGCATACATACTTATAATTTACATAAAAAAACTTTGATTTTGAGGTAAAAAAAAAAAAACAACAACAACAACCCAGGAATGTTTCTTTACAGGTTTGTAAGATTCACCCTCAAGTTCTTTTAAGACCCTCTTGATAAATGTTGTAATCAAAGGCAAATTGGTAAAATTGGTAAATTGAGGTCTGAGTGATAGACTTCTCAGATAGAAGAGAGACAATATAGCTTCACACTGGTGAAAGTATTCAGTCTCTAGTTTATTTAGGCTATGGCCTGTCTTATATAAGTGAACACACAAACCAAACAATGCCTTTGTTGTCATATGAAGTGGGAAGGGCACATGAATAGCAGGCTTTGAAGCAAAAATCATATCATAAGGACTCAAACGTCAGCAAATACTTTAGGTTTGATTCTGAAGTTACAACATAGATTGTTGGAGGACCACAGACATTCATTAAAAAAAATAAATAAATAATAATAATAATAATAATAATAATAATAATAATAATAATAATAATAATAATATCAAAGTGAGTGACTTGGCCTGCCACCAATTCTGGCAGTAAGGAACTAAATACTTCAAATACATCATTAATCACATTTACTTCCCGATTCATTAGAAGTGAAAGATCATTCTTTGCAAAACACATATTTGGCCCGTCACAAGATTCGGTCTATTTTTTCTGTGTGTCCTTGTCAAAAGCTATGACCTGACCCAGACCTATGGGAAAATCCATCTGGTTTAAAAAGGTCCAACAAGACAAACACTGTAAATCATTGTTGAGCAATCTCTCATCTAAATATTCGGGTGAGTTCTTACGCACAACAAGTTACTCATACTGTCATATTATTTGATTCAAAGATATTTTTCCATCATCTTTGGAGACTTAAAGCATGGTGCACTGTACACTAAACACACACCACTGCAATTGCGATGTAGTTGTCTCAATTAAAACCTTAAGTAGACAAATAAACTTCATCAAGACATTTGCATGATTGCTTGAAAGAGGAACCTGGGTAGTTTGTCTCAGTGCAGTACAGACAAGATGTCTGGGTTTGATTGATAAACATCAGTCAGTACAGAGACCAAGTGCAAATTAACAAAATCAGACAGCTGGGAATCAATATTGAGATAGTAGTCAATTGTTCCCTCAAAGCCATTAAGACTGCTTGTTTAGAGCTCGCTATTCTACATGTCTAAGTGTATTTTACGTAAACACACTTAAATCACAAAGACAGATCTGCCACACATGTGAATGCATGACGTAGGTTCTCTGTGTTTAAAGCTGATGGCATCACAAGGTGGTTTAAACACACCCATCTCCTTACGTTACAATACATCACATTCCGTGTTCCACCGCATTTGCTCTCCTGACAGCACGTAATATCTAAAGCCTCTGGCCTGTTAGCACACTCAGAGTTGTGTAAGCTACTTTGTGTTTATATCAGAGTTTTACCATTTGACTTTCTTGGCTGGTAATTTGAGATGTTGCTGTTATCATGTCATGTTTACAAAATTATAAGTCCCTGTTGTGCAACGTCTGCATCTTGCATGCAATGTCCTGGAAAAGGTCACTAATGCTTCCAAGATTATGGATGCTCCCTTGATTACCCCCATTTCATGACCGCAGTGTTCTTAAGAGCCAGCTGTTTCCTATAGTTGGAGCTGGGAATGTGTCTGATACCAATTCCTACTCCATTAAAAAATGGTCAGCCACATGGGAAATCCTGTGGGCGGTAGGACCAAAATCATATATTGCGGTATATGAGTAATTTTATTACAGTAACGGTAAGTCTTTTTCAAAACAGAGTAGTTGTTGCTGGAATTTTAAGCCAGTGAATTAAATACTTTACGGAAAAAAATAAACTTTTGTATCTATTTTTATTTATTTTGCTAAATATTTTATTACATTTAATAAAATAAAAAAATCACAGAAATCAAATAATTATATCCATAGGTTTCATGTGACGTCACAGTGTTTTATCGCTGCCATTTTTGTGTTCGAGTCACAGCTGCGCGAGCTGTCAGTCTACGGTCACAGCAGCCACAACTACCAGAGGAAGATCAACCAAACAAATGGGATATGTTGTGCTGTAACAACAGTCGTCAGAAAAACCCAGAACAACAATTTTATTCGATCCCAAAGAGGTTAGATCGGTGGAATAAATTATTGGCTTCAATCAGAAGGCACCACTGGCAGCTAACGTACGGTCAGAAAATGATAATAAGAGACAACTGTGATTCTTTATAGGAGAATAAAGGACGCTAAAATATTTGTATTGTACCACGTCATTTGTGTCTGCAGTTAACTGTATATATCACAAGGTTCTCAAAAATAACCACATTTGTTTTGCTAAACCGATTTATTTATCATTATATTGATCTGTCATACAAAAAAAAGAAAAAAGAAAAAAAAAAAAAAAAAAAGAACATCGTCCTGAGTAAATTACCTTCGTGAATTGTGACTGGCTGCACAAGTGGTGTAATAATTTAGGACATAGCCAACTTAGCCTGGATTTGTGCCTCAGTAATGAAATCCAGGTTTAAGAATACACTAGAAGTGAAAGACATCTTCCCTCAGGTAGATTGCATGTTTTCTTGGCTTGCTGGATGTTGGGCTCATGATCAGTATTCACGTTGTTTGCATTCACCAAAACTGACTTGCTGAAATCAGAACAACGGAGAAGGGGATCGCCATGAAGCAGGAGCGACCAGCCGCAGAGGATTCTTCAAGCTCTTAAAACCTTCATCGAGTGGCTACACTCGCAATTCAAACAGTAATTTGTCCAGAAAGAATGAGTAATTATAAATTGTGCTAATATTAGCTAAATTGCCATTAAATTCAGATTGTGTAGTAAGCTAATAACATTATCTTGTTACACTATCATTGACTCAAAAGTGCTTTGAGCTGATGTCAGTTTTAAATGTACAAGTAATCAGGACATTACATGGCCTAACTGTTACACTTGCTATCCTAAAAATAATTAAGTCCAGGGATCAATGTGGGAAATGGTAGTAAAAGTTAATTTATTATTTCAATATATTAATATTATCTACTAAATCTCATAGAGATGTGCTGTGCTCGTTGTCACATCGGACACAAATATGGCGGCGAGCATAGCGGAAGTGACGTCTTTGGAACCCATGGATATATAAAATATTAATATATTACATTATTATATTTTATTTCATATAGAACAAAATATAAAAATCATTAAAAAAAAAAATTATATTCATATGATATATACATTTATATACTGATATATATGTTAAAATTACTAAAGGGTGCCGATATTTTTGGCCATGACTGTGTGCGTGTGTGTATAAAATAATATATATATATATATATATATATATATATATATATATATATATATATATATATATATATATATATATATATATATATATATATATATATATATATATATATATATATATATATATAACTTTTTCTATAGCTTTAGATATATTAGCTTTTATATTTGGTGGACACTACTTGATGGACACAAACCAAAAGATTTGATTATAAATGAATGACAAGTTTGGTTTCACTGCAAAAAGAGTTCAAAGCAGCTGTAAAATAAATGTAAACCTGTTACTAAACATCAGATGAATTCTTAATGCACAAAGTTTTAATGTTCCTTAGCAAGCAAAAATGACTTACAATTCACATTGGACGTGTGATGCATCTCAATGTGTCAAAACCAAATTTTTAACTACATTTTTAAAAATGCTATCTACACTGAAGGCAGCCATCTGCATTAAATTATGCAGCAGAAATACAACATTATAAACAGTATGGCAGTATAGCTCTACCGGTTGACATATTTACACCTGACCTGAATCTAAGTGAAATGAGAGAATCTCAGGCATGAATAAACTTGCTTCGCCCAGCCCTGTGACAAACAGTCATCAAACTGAATTCATTTACACACACACACACACACACACACACACACACACATTAATATATATTTGTACGTGGTCCAGAAGAACTTGTTGGGCCACACTGCTGTGACTGTGCATGGCCTTAATTTCTCACAAATTTTCACTATATGCTGGATCTATTTTTCTATTCTGTTTCCTGGTGCCTGTATTTCCTGCTTTCTCTCTTAACCACCCCCTTCTCCAGCCCCAAGACTAATTTGAGCTGCTGGAATGAGGCCAGTGCACAAAGCAAATATTTTGCAGGCCAGCTAAGACCAAACAGTCCCATAATAAAAAACACAATAAATGCACTACAGGCCTGCTATGACTTAATAGTCCCATTAAAAAAAACAATAAATGCAAACATTGATGATGACGGTCCGGCTAATATGTACCACAATCCAGACATGCAGATTCGGAAATCTCTTTAGCAACTACAACTTTTGCTATATATTTTAATACATTTGATTTGTTTTAACCATGTTTTTATTCTATAACCACATCCTCCTCTGACCACATTGGGTTTTTACAAGCAGTCCAGTTTTAAATGCAACCAAGATACAGACCACATTTTGTAGTTTGAGTCATTTTATGACTAAGTCTCAAAAGTGATACCCATTTTTGAGATGTAAATTTATAACAAGTGGAAGACAAATGTCATGTTGAGGTACACTACTGTTCAAAAATTTTTTCTGAAAGAAATGAATAAAGCGACAGTACAAACACTTAGCAGCATGACTGTTTTTAACATTAATAATAAGCAGAAATGTTTCTTGAGCATCAAATCAGCATCATGTGACACTGAAGACTGGAGTAATGGCTGCTTAAAATTCAGCGTTGCCATCACAGAGATAAAATAAACCTTAAAAAATATTAAAATAGAAAACAGTTATTTCAAATTGTATTAACATCTCACTGTATTTTTGATCAAATAAATGCAACCTTGGTAAGAATATGAGAAATTTTATTTAAACATTACAAAATCTTACAGACCCCAAACTTCAGAATGATAGTGTACATGGCAGCATTAAAAAGCATTTAGTTTATACTGTGTTCCTAAGAGTAGTGCAGATCCCTTCTGCATCCCTTGAAATCTTAAGTGATTGTGCACTGCAAAATATACTTTTAATACAGGTCAAATGTTACGTAATCCAGGGTCAGGTTGTTGCATGGGGGTGCCAGTGAGAAAACGCAAATAAAAACACACACAAAGCTCAGAGATATGAGAATATTGCAAAGAAATGACATCATACTCATCATAGGATTACCTAACATGCCGTGTAATTGAGGACATGTGTGGCACAGCATTAAGAGTGCCAAGTTTTGGGGTGTCTTGTAAACTTGACCTGAGGGTTCTAGTTTTTGTCTTGGATACTACACAAACAAAAGCCTGATGTCAATTAAGACCCTCCCAGACGATTCCAACTCTGGTGGTGGGAAGCCAAACAGCGTTGCATAACTAAGCTTGAATAGTTATCGGTCCACCAGGATTCTTATGATTCAAATTAGACTGGAGTCTGAACCCTGTCCAGACTCTCTAATGAAAGCCCTACGCTGTCAACCATGTGCTGCAGACCTTCACAATCATGTACTTTTGCAAATATATATATATATATATATATATATATATATATATATATATATATATATATATATATATATATACACAAATCACACAGATATTAACAAAACATACAGATACAAATGCATAACAAAACAAAATAAAAAAAAAAAGTCTAAACATTAATTAATTACAACTATGACCGAATGAGCTATGTTCAAAGTCAAATATAAGCCGATAAATACACTACTGTAACTAAAAATCAAGTTTTTTTCCATTTCCTGTACTAATTTTGGGGAGAAATGGAGTTAAATATAACAAAACGTAGTGCTACACTGAGTGCTACAATTTTATTAGCTTTTATTAGCATCAATAAATTAGGCAAAATATTTAAATAAATGAACACGCATAGTGTAGGAAATGCGTAGATTTTTGAATGATGCCATTTAAATTTCTCCAGAAATCAGATTTTGTCTGGGCTTATGTATAGGTTCTCATTTGATGTCTGATTTAGCATAAACCACAACCACAATCGGTTAATCCAAAACAAGACACAGATGCAAAAGAAACAGGTCTGATGTCACTTACATACGCGTGTACTCTAAAATACACAAATATTGCTGACCTCTGATACAGAAAACTGATATTCATGCAAATATTGTAGTGTACTGGATTGCACAGTCACGTAGACAAGGTAGTCACAGGTCACCATCTTCCTGGTTTCACTTATATAATACCTAACTCATTTCAAATTTTTGGTTTCTTTTTTAGTCAGAGATATTGATTGCGACATCATCTGAAATCATAAATTAATTTCCACTCTTACTTTAATTTGAGTTCTTCATCTTAGCCTATATCTGGCCAGATCAAACAATCCAGTTACCCATTCTGAACTTGAAACAAACATAAAGCTTAAAAGTTGGCAGGGATTGAATATTAAAGTCATGTTCGGCTCATTAGTTATGTGCTGCTCAGAATACTCCCCCTGGTGGACATGCTGCATATCATACACTAGATTAAAACTAACATGAATGCTTTCCTCAAAAACAAAGAGGATGTTTCATGAATATGAGAGACATAAATATGGATTTTAGCATGAGAACAGATAAGATGCAGGTCTGTGGACATACCTCCTGGGCTGAGAGCGCCGGTCATCTTCAGCACTGCCTGCCTCCTGCAGAAAGAGACACAAAGAGAAAAACAGATCGAGTGGTCAGACCTGGAGTACTTTCACTAAGATTATGATGGTCCAGCATGAAATTCAACCAACTCAACTTACTGTAACTGTACTCCTGCCTGTACCATTATCTGCATTGTTACACTGATAAACCGATATTTTTTTTCCATTTAACTTTATCTGCAATTTAGCAAGAGACCGCAAACAACAGAAATTACACAAAAAAAAAATATTCTCCATTCAAAATGTGTCTCTCCACTTTGACAGATTTTGAATGATTAGCTATTCTAATAATAATTATAACACACCTTCCCACTATGGCTAGAAAGCCAGTTAACATAATCATCAAATGGCATGTAACAAGCAATAATCACTCATATTTAGTTATTATTCATTTTCAGATCATTGTATATCAACATTGTATATCAACAAATTAAGAAACAAGTCATATATACTACGGTTCACTATGGGTGCATTCATTTGATCAAAAACACAGCTAAACAGTAATATTGTGAAATATTATTACAATTTCAAATATTTTTATTTTCTCTCTCTCTATATATACAGGTGCATCTCAATAAATTAGAATGTCGTGGAAAAGTTCATTTCAGTAATTCAACTCAAATTGTGACACTCGTGTATTAAAATTCAATGCACACAGACTGAAGTAGTTTAAATCTTTGGTTCTTTTAATTGTGATGATTTTGGCTCACATTTGACAAAAACCCACCAATTCTAGTGAATTGTTGGCCTTCTGGAAAGTATGTTCATTTACTGTGTACTCAATACTTGGTAGGGGCTCCTTTTGCTTTAATTACTGCCTCAATTCGACGTGGCATGGAGGTGATCAGTCTGTGGCACTGCTGAGGTGGTATGGAAGCCCAGGTTTCTTTGACAGTGGCCTTCAGCTCATCTGCATTTTTTGGTCTCTTGTTTCTCATTTTCCTCTTGACAATACCCCATAGATTCTCTATGGGGTTCAGGTCTGGTGAGTTTGCTGGCCAGTCAAGCACACCAACACCATGGTCATTTAACCAACTTTTGGTGCTTTTGGCAGTGTGGGCAGGTGCCAAATCCTGCTGGAAAATGAAATCAGCATCTTTAAAAAGCTGGTCAGCAGAAGGAACCATGAAGTGCTCCAAAATTTCTTGGTAAACGGGTGCAGAGACTTTGGTTTTCAAAAAACACAATGGATCAACACCAGCAGATGACATTGCACCCCAAATCATCACAGACTGTGGAAACTTAACACTGGACTTCAAGCAACTTGGGCTATGAGCTTCTCCACCCTTCCTCCAGACTCTAGGAGCTTGGTTTCCAAATGAAATACAAAACTTGCTCTCATCTGAAAAGAGGACTTTGGACCACTGGACAACAGTCCAGTTCTTCTTCTCCTTAGCCCAGGTAAGACGCCTCTGACGTTGTCTGTGGTTCAGGAGTGGCTTAACAAGAGGAATACGACAACTGTAGCCAAATTCCTTGACACGTCTGTGTGTGGTGGCTCTTGATGCCTTGACCCCAGCCTCAGTTCATTCCTTGTGAAGTTCACCCAAATTCTTGAATCGATTTTCCTTGACAATCCTCATAAGGCTGCGGTTCTCTCGGCTGGTTGTGCATCTTTTTCTTCCACACTTTTTCCTTCCACTCAACTTTCTGTTAACATGCTTGGATACAGCACTCTGTGAACAGCCAGCTTCTTTGGCAATGAATGTTTGTGGCTTACCCTCCTTGTGAAGGGTGTCAATGATTGTCTTCTGGACAACTGTCAGATCAGCAGTCTTCCCCATGATTGTGTAGCCTAGTGAACCAAACTGAGAAACCATTTTGAAGGCTCAGGAAACCTTTGCAGGTGTTTTGAGTCGATTAGCTGATTGGCATGTCACCATATTCTAATTTGTTGAGATAGTGAATTGGTGGGTTTTTGTTAAATGTGATACTTCAGTCTGTGTGCATTGAATTTATTTAATTCACGAGTTTGACAATTTGAGTTGAATTACTGAAATAAATGAACTTTTCCACGACATTCTAATTTATTGAGATGCACCTGTATATATATTTCAAAATGTGATTTTATTCCTGTGATGACAGAGCTGAATCTTCATTAGTCAGTAATGGTTTTAACAAACCATTAACTATGACTTTTGCCTCAAACTCTTAATTTGCTGCTTATTAATAGTAAGGTAATTGTTAAGTTTAGGTATTGGGTAGGATTAGGGATGGAGAATAAGGTCATGCAGAATATGTGCTTTATAAGTACTAATAAACAGCCAATATGTTAATAATAAGCAACTAGTTAATTGTGATAACTGATCCCTATTATAAAGTGTTACCATATTTTTTTTGTAGAAATCATGTTTTTTTTTTTCAAGATTTTTTGACGAATAGAAAGTTCAAAAGCATTTATTTTCAACAGCATTTATTTGAATTATAACCCTTTTGTAGCATTTACAATATGTCTTTACTGTCACTTTTGATCAACTTAATGCAACCTTGTTGAATAGAAATACTAATTTCTTTCATAATAATAATAATAATAATAATAATAAGAATAATAAAAAAACAATGTACTGACTCCAAACTTTTGAATGGTAGTATACTTAATTGTGAATAAAATCAGCATATGTGAGGGCCATCATAAAGATGAGGACAGGCACTCCACAAACACCTCATTACCCAACAAAACCTTCGCCATCTGCAGTCTCATTATGGAAGAGAATCTTTTGTCTACTTACTAATGACAAGTCAAGCCTGCTTATCGTGCAAGCAGCTCGCACATCCCCGTCTTCCAGTGATTGTTATCTTGCAAAACTAAACCTTCTCACTTATATTTCCTAGCTAAGCCAAACAGACATATATACACACAAAATTCACAAGTAGATGTGTGATTACTGCAAAGCTTCAGGCTTCCTCTGCTCACAAAGGCCCTATGTTTAATCTGTGCTGCCTGTCTCAGTAATACCAATCCCAATGTACTTTTTCTCAGAGATCAGGCAGCCAACCCAGCGCTTCACAACAACACTGCTTATGGTAAATAAGATGTTGCAGGCACAAGTCAGACTACAATCACCATATGCTATTGGCAAAAATATGCTGAGGCAGCAAACAACAGTGTGAGATAAGCTGCACTGCAGTGCCATGAACTCAAGGTGTCTGTGACAAAGTATATTGCTTTAGTAATATGAAAATGTACAACAATGTAACTCTTTCCATTTATTTGAGAAACTGGCTAATCTGCTAACCAAATACCAGCTCACAGTATGTAAAGTTTGCATGCGGACATGCATCACAACCTACGTCAAGCTTGGCATACTAATAAGGCCCGCGGGGATAGGTTCACTGAGGACTTTGTCTGGAAAACCTTGAGGCATCTCACAAGATGACTCACATGGATGCCTCAATGGGGTCACATGACGGGCAGCTGGTAATGGGGGGGAAAGTAAGCTCATTTCACTCACATAACCTAATTTTCCTATTTGGTGGCATCCTTTACATGGCCTGGTGCCAACTCAGACATACACTTAAGATTTTAGGTCAGCCTATCTTAGGGGAATTTTGAGGCAGGTCGTCTCAAATTTAGGACTCAAACAACAAATCACTTGATTGAATTTATCACAGCTTTCAGTTGACACCTTGAATACTTCAGTACTTACAGTATGTTGAGAACATCATACTATCATATTATTTGTAATTGCATCAGTATGCGGTATGTATACTGTGCATAATACAGATTTATCATGAGGTTTGACAATAAACTGATGATTTGAGTTAAATTGTTTTTTCAACTTTACTTATTCAAAATGTCATTTCAAAATAGCACATCACTCTTACAGTTTTTGTAGTATGTATCCTACCCAATATAATCAACCATGAACACAACCTCATCTTACTCATTACTGGATCAGAAAGCCAAAGGTTGAGACATTTTAAACCTATAAAGCCTACTGCATCATATTTGGGACATATTATTGGGAGATAGGAAATGACCACTGATATTTATATGCATTTCATGCAAGTAGTTTGCTATAGTGTTATAAACATCTAATTTATTTACATTACACACTATCAGAATTTCATATTACTTTTTGGCTATATAAATATCAGTAACTGAATCAAATTGAATATTTTTGCTCAGTTTGGCCCTCTAAATAAAATGTAGGTGTTTTTTTTTTTCTTTTCATGTATGAGCTTTATATTCTCCCATATCATACTATGTGACTCATAAAAGTATCAAATATGATACTTAAGAAAAAACACATATGCAAAGATGATTTTTTTCAGAATATTATTTCATATGTCAGAAATAATAAAAAGACCATTTAAAAAAAAAAAAACTTTTATTTCTAAGATGATAACCAGACAGCACTCACCAAATTATGCAATTTAATATTGCCAGTTGACAACAATATAGCAAACTTATATTTTAAGTGTTTACTGCTGCATTTTATACTGTTTGAAATAGCTACTATATGAATATGTAGTGTACAGTATATCTGCACAGTAAATAATCTTAAAGATAATAATAATAAAAAAATAACTAGGTCCCAGATCTAAACTGAAAAGGATGATTTGGAGTACAGAACTGGGCTGCAGGGCTTAAAATATCAAAATTTCATGCCATGGGGAGAGTCTTACTGTCACTGAAAATTTCTCATTGTGCACCATAAGATTTGACAAAACGTGATGTGCGCTTTACAGAACTAACCAACATTTCATGCACCATCTCCCCCTTTACATCAGCAAACGTATTCAACTGAACAGTGTTGTCCAGATCTCAAAACAGTGGCTATAACACATATAGACTTTGTTCACAATAGCATGCTACCAAACTACTATTACTGTTTCTGCAGTACAAAGTGTTCATAAGTATATTTACAGTCACAATTTTTACAATTACATTTTCAACACTTTATTGATAGACTTCTCAAACATTACAGGTGTATGACACATGCAAGTTGAACAAATCTTGTGAAGATGGTGACAGTGAGTTTTGTGAGAAAATCTTGAGGCATTTCAGAGAAATTAGGAAGTGGTTTGAAACCATAGGGCTGGGCTACTTTATCAAATTGCAACAGTTGTTGAGAAAAACAGAGTCTGAGCTAATGGATCAGGCCAAAGCATCCACAAATTTGGACAAAAAGTACAAACTTTAACCTTCAACTGAGGCTCCCAGCGAAGTGACACATATCCCAGATATATCTGTGAAGTTTTAGGAAAATAACATAAAATCTATGTATTTTGTGGGCTTTCACCATATTCCAGGCTTAACTAAGAAGCTTTCCATTTTTTTAATAATCGATCTATATTAATCAAATGCAACAGAATGCAGTACAATACAGTTTCTGAAGTCCAGATGTCACTGAATATGTACTGCAGATCAGCAGCTAGCAACTAGCTAGCAAAACTATCTTACAAAACTACAAAAACGACCGCTTCTCCTACCTAATAACTCACAAACTTTAAAGAAGTAACGTTTTAGTGATTTTAAAATAACATTCAAAAATATCAAGCATTAAACTACGAAAGCTTAAACAGAACAAAGCGTAACCGGCTAGTTGCATGTCAACCACTGATAAGCTCAGTACCGTTTTTGCGCATGCGCAGACCGAGTGAACACCCTAGCTGCCGCATAAAGCTCGGACATGAATAAAACCATTTAATAAGTAGAAACAAACTGGTGAAATAGATCAGAAACTCACCGACACGCATGGACTAGAGGTTGTACTAGGGGTTGGCGACCGCTGTACGGTGACCAGCGCCATTCAAGGTCCAGGAACACAAGATGTAAGAGAAGCTAGCGGCGAAACTCACATTATTTGGTGCCGTCGCACATAGAAAGATGTGCGGCGTCTTCGAGGGCGCTCACTTCTGTTTGCTCTGCGCATGCGCGATGCGTGCCAGCTGGCGTCATACCTCTCCTGTTAGTTATCTGATCTCTCTCTGAATTATTTTAAATGATCCGTTGCCATGGAAATAACGTCATGAAAGTTTTGTCTGTGCCAGCTGAAAAAAAAAAAAAAAAAAAAATTTGAAACAATTTTCTCTTCATTCTTTTATAATTACTGTAATGGGGAACAGGGAGTGTTGTAAAAACTGAATTAGTTGTAACATCGTCAGCTAAAAAAGCTTTACAAGACCAAAAGTTAAGAAAGTAGCCTGTTTCACGTCTGTAAGCTTTATTTGTTTCAGATTTTTCAAGTTTTGAGGCAGAATGCTTCCATTAATATTTTGAATCAAGAAGTTTAAAATGAAATAGGCTATGTGGTGTTGGGAGATGGCATACTATATATATATATATATATATATATATATATATATATATATATATACTTTTATTAAGCTTTTATTTAGTTTTGAGCTACATTACTTTATAGCAGACAAACATTTGAAATATTACATCAAAATTAGAGACATACAGCTTTTATTTTCTTAAATATACATTTTCACTTGTAAAAAATGACAGTGATTTTAATGGTAAAAAACTGTGAAATGCTACAGTAAAAACCTGTTAAATGGTTAATGGTAAGTTCCCCTACTATATACGGTGAAAAACTGTAATAGACATTTCAGACAATTTTACAGTAAAATACCGGTTTTGGAAGTGAAAAGGGCCATAAATTGACATTCCCAGAATTCCCTGCATTGCATTTCAAATTTTATGTTTTTTCTTTGAAATAACTATGTTTCCTCTTAGTTTTTTCTTATCAGTTATGTTTATTAGGGTTGTATGTTACATCTAATGTTGTTAAATTAATGTTTATTGCATATTTCAGTTATAAGAGTGTCACATGATAGTGTTTAGTGTTTGTGTGAATGGTATTGTGCACCTTCTACATTATATATATATATACACACATATATATATATATATAACATACTATATATATATATATATATATATATATATATATAATATATATATATGTATTAGTATTGGCCTTCTCAGTTTGTGGAAAAGCTGCTTGTAATGAGCTTTGGTTCATCATTTGATTTTCTCATCACCACCTGATTTTGATGGTTATCAGTGTAGGTACAAAACAGATTTCAGAACTTCAATAGGTTGGTATATTAACATTACATCAGTTAAAGAAATACGGTTTAACCGTTAAACCGTAAACCCTAAGACGTTGCTACCTTTTTTACGGAAAAATTCTGGCAACCACAGCTGCCGGTTTTTTACCGTAAATATACAGAATTTTTTTTTACAGTGTAATAATGAACCTAAAATACCTAAAACTGTCATGTCCATTTTATTGGTCAACTAATCTAAAAGAGAATACCTTCATCTAATCTAATATTTAATCTCATTTGAACACTATTCACAGCTTCATTTAAAACCTTTGGACTCTAAGTGATACATGATTACCTTCTTCAGTGCAGCATTAAGGAAGCTGTGTTCAAGGTGACAGTAAACAATCCACACCTAGATGACCGATGCTAAGGTCATGTTTCAGAGGGAGCTGTAGTCAGTCCCTAATCATTCTCATTAAGACAGGGAACCTGTTCCCCAGTCAAGACAACTGATGACAACACTACAAACACCACACATTTGTGTCACTCAAATAAGAGGAAGGCTGTTTATCAGCTGCCAGTCTTTCACAGTCTCCTGGGTTCCACATGGCAATTACACAAATAAAAAATTAAAATAAAACTGGCTAATTAAAAATGAGTTTGACATTCAAATTCAGACATATAAGGTGTTGATGAAGGACAATTTAACTGACCTGATATTTATTTATTTATTTCTTTAGCTGATGAAAGATTGTTCTGTAATGTCTAAAAGAATATATACAAAAATACATATATAAAGTATTAAAATAACAAAATAACATCAAGCATAATAAATAATTTTTGTATCTGCTTATTTTCTGTCAGTGTGCTGCACAAATTAAGGGGTAAATAAGAAATGTGTTTATTTTTATCTGAAAGATTGTTTTTAAATGTCTAAATTAGTATACAAAAATACATATAAAAATAATAAAATAACAAATAACTCTAAAGTTTTCTGATTTTTTGTCAATGTGGTGTACAAATAAAGGAGTAAATAAGAAATATATTTATCTATTTATTTATTTTAAATGTATTTATTTTATGCTGATAAAAAAACTGTTCTCAAATGTCTAAATATAAAATACAGATAAAAAATAATAAAATAACAAAAATAACACCATTGATAATAACTAATTTTTGGTTATTTATTTTGGTCACTGTGCAGCACAAATTAAGGGGTAAATAAGAAATGTGTTTATTGTATATATATGTGTATATATATATATATATATATATATACATATTTATTTATTTATTTGTCAATGTGCTGCACAAATAAAGGGTAAATAAGATTTTTAATGTTTTTTAAAGAAGTCTCTTCTGCTCACCAAGCCTGCATTTATTTGATCCAAAGTACAGCAAAAACAGTAAAATTTTGAAATATTTTTTACTATTTAAAATAACCGTTTTCTATATTTTAAAATGTAATTTATTCCTGTGATCAAAGCTGAATTTTCAGCATCATTACTCCAGTCATGATCCTTCAGAAATCATTCTAATATTCTGATTTATGTAGCCTATATATGTATGCATGAATACAAAAATGCAAAAAAAAAAAGTTAAATAACATAAAATGACACCAACAATAACTAATTTAAGAAACTTTTTTATTTGTCAGTGTGCTGCAAAAATCGATAATTTCAAGAATACAAAAAGAAATAAAGGATGTGATGAAGTGAGAGAGCAACCAGACATAAAAAAACAATGCAGCACAGAAAATGCATAGAGACACACTATCATGTGAAAGCCTGGGAGTTTTAAACAGCGTTCTGAAAATGGCGGCATTCGTGAAACCCCTGGCTGAAATGGGTAAAGAATTCCACAGCCAGACGGCAGCTGGTAGGAGCGCCCAGTCACCCATGTGTCATATGACTGCATATGTATGGAGGAGGGTGCTGTTTCCAGGGCCTAAAAGCTTTATCATAAGTCTAGAGCTGATTGTTTTATCTAACAGCTTTCTTTATCCTATTTAGAGATACTAGACTAATGCAAACCAATTCAGCCGAGATTTTCCTCAGAATATTAGCATCTCTGGTGGGGTGTATGTAGGAAAAATTCATCAAATCCTTTAAAATATCTGGGTTACAGATTATTGAAAACCCCCATCCACTTTGAGCTCCATCCCCCATTTCATCCCAGCAGTTGTAACATGCTGGTGTTTTAGAGAGCTTGTGGGAAAAAACCACAGTCTACAGTCAATGCAGACTCATTCTGTCAGAGAAAACAAGCAATCAGCCGGAGATACAAAACATATTGATTAGCAATGAGACACTGCAATAAGGGAGAAAGAGAAAGAGGGGTAAAAACGAAATTATTATGCTGGGAGTGGGTGTTTTGACATTGATTAATGGATTCATCTCACAGCATTATTGCTTTCAGCGGTCAAACGTCTTATTGGTTAACACATCACTATTCCTCATATTATCTCCATACAGTTAAAATCACATACCATGACCATTGTTTCTTGTGTCTCCATGTAAATATTGTTTTACTGCATGGACACGTCTCACATTCAGTGATATCACATGCATGACGCTGTCTACATCTGTCAGTGACCGTATCTCTGTCTCTCTGTGGATTAGCAGGGAGAGCAGGGAAGATAAGACTGAGATTAGGGGACTCTGACTATTGATTTTAAGACAGACAGATGAACAGCAGTATCTTTTAATTAAAGTTTGACTCTGAGAGCTTGCCTCGGTGACAGTGAAAGGGGGTTTGGAGCTAGGAGTGGAGCAAGAAAAACTGCTCCTTGAGGGTTCACAGAATTGTAATGCTCTCTTTCACACAAAAGAAATATATATTATGGTAAAAACGTGAAATATAAATAAAGTTGAACCACCTAAATGTGTTCAGATGCAGTGAACATACTGAGAAGCACTGAACACTCACTTTATCATTTTGTGATACCAGTCCTAATGGTGTAAAAATCCTGTTTAATCTCAGTTGAGAACTCTTCTATGTCAGAATGACCTAGGAAAAGCACAATAATCGCAGTGTCCACCCTGTGAAAGCAAATAAAAGGTAGCAGCAGCAGCATTTATAGTTGCCTAAATGAAAACGAAATATGCTGTATCGTTCTTTCCACAGAGCACTAGACCATCTAATGGTTGTCTACTGGAATTGCAGCCTTTGTAGTTCCTGTGATACAGTTATTGAGTATAATAAACCAGTCAGGGTAGCACCATATTTAATTTTTGACAGAAATGAAAATGAGGCTGTGATGGATAGAAGTACAGTGTGTTCAATGGATTGTTGTGAATGTATTGTAGCTGACGAAACGTCTTTCTGAGAAAAAAAAAAGCTTTCAGTAAATGAAAAGTCCATAAAACAGTTTTGAAAGTTGTGAAAATTTCCAGTAGCCCCTCACTGCAGTACACAAGATCCATCCTGAAGATGGTAGGTTTAGGGATCTGGATCCAACCTCTGGATCTTGTGTTCTGCACAGCGAGGACCATCTCAAAATTTCACAATCTAAGGACCTTTATACAGTTCGTGCCATTGGAAAGACCTCACAGCCTTGTTTTCATCTGTCTTAAATTCAACATGGCGTCTAACCCGATTAAGGAGTAGGTATTGAGCTCATGTTCTTGGCTAATCAATAAATCAACATAACAAAGAATACACATTTTTATTATATATGCCTATTGTTTAATAGAAATGTGTGACAATTGGAGAAAGTATACAAAGCTCTAGTTTAAAACGTTCTTTAGTGGTAATTCAATATGGACACAATTAATTTACAGGGTTCCCGTTATTTTCTCGGAAATGAATTTCCATGATTTTTAACCTAATAAGCATTTTTACCATCATTTTACAGAGACTGCTGGGGAGGATTTACATTTGTATGACAGGTACACAAATTTAGAGATATAAGCCCTACATCATCATACTTGTGTACAAAAATGGCCTTAGAATTCTTCATAATGAAGGACAACAAAATGCTTCCATGCAGAACATGTAGAAATGTCAATGATTTTTAACATTTCATTACATTTCCATGTCTTTGCAAAATGTGATTTGTTTGGAAGTCATTTTTATGAAGGTGTAAAATGTTTCCATAGTGGGTCCAACACACTGAGATTCATAAAGTTCATAAGTTTCTGTTAGCAGTCATGAAATTCTGTTGGCAGTCAGGGAGAGGTGTTCTTCACTCCTGTTTCTTCTGAAGCAGCGCGCTGCAGCGCCCGGTGGAGTGTAAACAACCGCAGCAAGAACGAGAATCACGACGATGATCAGCAAACTCAATCCCACCGTCAGACCTGTGGAGGCATTTACTCTTTGAATATTTTAAGATGACTTTGATTCTGGTTAAAACACTAAAGATACGTGAGCAGTCACGAGGACGACAAATAGCAGAAGTCATCTTACAGCGTCTGTGATTATGTTAAAACTTTTTTTTTCTGTTATTATCACGGTGTCTGCTTTAGTTTACCTATATTTTGTTGTCCAATGACGGTCGCAAGTCGGTCCATGATTTTGCAGGAGATTTCACCATCAAGTTCAAGATCTTGTCCTGAAGAAGACACGAAGTCCCTCCTGCTGGAAGTCACGTGATTGTTAAAGCACACAGATTCAACAAACGATCAAATCAAACAAAATTATAAAACTAGATTGCAAGATGTGCATTTTGTATTTATTTGTTATGTGTTTATTTCTATATCTACTTGTGTTGATTATTTCTGTAAAGCTGATAGGTGACAGCACTGTGTGAATTCTGAGTTTAATGGACTGTTCTTGCATTGAGAAACTCTTTGAATTTATTGTCTTCGGCTCATATTAAGGTAAAGAATCCTTTTTAGTATTTCTATCCACTCGGAACCAGGAAGTGTGGAAAATCTCTCCCTAAATGATCAACTTTAAAACTTCTCCCTGAATTATAAACTAATTTGATTCTCCACTGGGACTCTTTCACATCAACTTCTGATGGAGAAAAGGAGAATGAAAAAATTAGGACACTCAAAAGGTTAGTTAATCAACATATTAAATTAATTAACATGAGAAGGTAATGAGTAACAGCACGTGTTTGTGTCTCATGTTACCATACTAACACTGTATTTTAATACTGTAAATGTAGGTTTAGGGTTGGGGAAGGTGTACACGTTAATAAAGCCTCATACCTTATTAATATCATGCTGGAAGCAAAATATGATAGGTCGCATTTTTCGCTATCAAATTATGCTACTATCTGTTTTAATGAGAGGTAGCAAAATCTGCACAAATCGTCAGAACAACTTTGAGGGTGAGTATTATAATTCTGTTGTCTATTAGCAAATCTAGTTTATGAGGCTGCTTAACGCAGCATTTTTAGCTGTGAAATTGAATTATTTCATATATATTTATATATTAAATTATTTTATGCTATTTTCTGCACTTAAATAGAAGGCATCAACAAGTATTTTATAAATCCGATAGCAGCAACAGCAAAGCTGTCGGTGTGATAGGGACTACTTCACATAGCCTAAATGTCATGACTGTATGGTGTATGTCATGTAGCATAATCCTGCTTAAATCTCTGTTTCTAACTGGCCATTCTTATATTTTCAATGTTTATTAGAGCTAAAATTTTATTAGTAATAAAATGAATGTTTATTATCTTCTAGTGTACATTTTTGTTATTATTATTATTGTACATGAACAGCTGACTGAGGAACCCTCCAGACTGCAGATATGAAGAGAGGTCTTGAAATGAAATCTGCAGCTGTTCATGAATATTGTCTGTTGTGAGAAGTTAACTTGCCTGGGTTCACCCAGATGCACCTTGGTTTGGTGCATCTCCTGCTGGCATCACTTATGACCCTACAGAGCACCCAATTTTCAGTCTTTTGGAGGTGAAGTGCCCAAATGTAAGTAGTTACAGTGACTGCCCTTGTAAGATTCATAATGGCAAACCAGAACTGAAACAGCAGCATGCATATTATTGGCAAGTTCAAGGTCAGATGCTAATCTCAGGATATGACGGGTGTGATTTTGTTGTATATGCACAAAATGACATGATGATCCAGTGCAAAGACACCAAAATGTTTCAAATGATTTTTTTTTTACATTACCTATACAATGTATCAAAGATAATTATATTTACATTATTCCAGTGAACAGTGGAATATGGAAGTTACTTATATGTATATGTTTACAATATTGTTATTTACATTTTCTATTACAAGCTGTACAAATAAAACCAAATTAATCCATCCTGTTGTCTAATCCTTCTAACTTCAAATAGCTCCATGATCCACCAGATGGCGCCACTTCCCAGAGGATGACAGAGCAACAGTTCTGAAACTCTTGGCATGAATTGCAAGTAATGGCAAACAATTTCTCATTATTCTTCCTATACAAGATAATATCTAACTCAGTTTATGTTCCAATTTATCCAGATTGTACTTATATTTTAGCTTTTGAGATACCACCATCATCTGCCCCTCTTGCGGCCTATGTGTCTTCATACTCTCAGGCTGTGAAGAAGATGGGTGGAAGTTTACAGTTCTGAGCCTTATGAAAACTGCTATACTAACAGTGTATTGAGAATCGGGGAAAGGAGGAGATGGAAGGGTGTGCGTGTGTGTATTTGTTGAGATAAGAAGGCATTCTATGCACACAAAATGAGTTCATTAGGCAGTGGGCTGCAATGAAGAAACCAGTTGCTTTTGATAAAGGGGCTGCAACTGGAACGAAAGGTTTCATTTCCTGTCTTCGCAAGGCAACATATCAGCCAGATCAGCTAGCGGCAGGGCAAAGCTATGGAGGCTGGGTGACAGACAGGAGAATAGAGGAAGAGGAGGAGAGAAATACCATTTCAAACAGGTAGAGAACAAAACATATTATATGCAAGAACATGCATGATATGTTCACAGGTGGGTTTCCATAACAGAAAATACTGCATGTTTATATATAAAAAAACATTTTCTGATTTTGCAAATTAAACCTACATGTTGCTCTGACATTCTCAGATCATGTTTCTCATTTGCTGTTTGTTCGTCACACCTTTATAACCTCTTTGGCACAGGTTATAACTGCCTGTGATGTTTATGAGCTATGATGTGATCTCTCCATTACATTTTCCAAGGCAACTTTAGCTTTCATATTCTGCCAACTTTTGGAAGGATCACTAAAAGACAAAATAAAACAACAATTTAACTTGTTTAGAATGCAACTATTAAAACCAGCATCGTAATAGAAGACGCTTGTGCTTCTTTAAGCTGGGTGTTTTAAATTTCCACTAAACAGTTACAGCACCTTTGTCTTGAGTTGATCATTTTTGTATGAATAGCTTCAGAGAAGTATGCAAATTTTACAGTGACTTTATAGGCGTCGACTCTTTAAGACATTATTGGAAATTGTCGCGCACGTACCTTAAAGAACACATTTTGCCTCAGAGTGAAACAAGTGTAAAATAATATGAAGTAGCAATTACGAGAAATATTTATTCATTTATTTTGTCTGAGGTGGAAAAGAACTGTTGAAAAAAACCTGTTGATCTAAATCTGTAATAAAGTGTCATATAATAGCAGTGGGTTTATTTATGTGTTATAATACAAAGTGCTCAGAAGGTCTGCTGTTATGATTCTTCTCAGTCGAATGCAGTTTCTATTTCTGTTATGTCAAATTTACACTGCAAAGGTGGCATAGAAGTGCTTCTTAAGTGGCATTTAGGTTTTTTCACACAGATAGTTTAATGCTCCTCAGAGGTGGCATGAATGCATTTACACAGTAATTACAACAGTATACTATAATAGGGCCGAGGTGGGGTTACAGCAAGCATAATTTAGCCTGGCTTTTATTCTGCATTACATCTTTAGACAGAATTTGGGAGCAAGCACAGAGCAGCCTTAGATTAGCTGTGTAAAGAGACTAATTTCTATTTGTAAATGTAAATATAAATGTATACTTCTTGCATAATTTCACAGTTAAACATAGCTTAAATAATACTTTAAGAACCCCAACCTTTTCGTTTTGACTTCTTTTGGAGGTTCAAACCTTAATTACCATTCCCTGCTTTTAAGTGCCCTTTGCCAGTCGTGTAGTCTAAGTGAGATGAACAGCATACAACTGAGAAAAGGAACTTTCTTGAGCTAATATCAGTGTGGAAGGTCAAAATGATAGGCTTACAAAATCACCAAACAAAAACAGTAAAGCAAAAATATGAGCAGAGTAGGTGTGTGAGAGCAGACGGGCAGATAAAGAGATGGTGTGATCGTTGCAGGGGAGAGAGGGAGAGAGGGAGATGTGACAGGGTGTTTAATATAGATCCTCCAGTCTGATAAAGCTGACAGGAGGTTTCCATCCCCAGAAGAGCAGGGACTCATAGGAAATTGCCAGAATGAAAAAACAGAGAGAGAGAGAGAAAGAGAGAGGAGGATTACGTGATTGACAGCCCTCATTATTCTGTATTTCTTCTCTCTGTTTTTTTTTTTTTTTTAGAACTCTCTAGAGTTACTGAGCTTACGTATTCATATATGGCTTTTGTCAAAAAATATGCATGGTATGGTTGTATAACTTGATTTGTGTTAACATTTTGAGTTACAAAAAAAAAATCCTGAAGAGACCTTGCATTGCAGTTGACCTCGTGTGAAAGCTGTAACTGAACACTGTATGTATCAGATTTCAGCTTGTGTGAGAGCAGAGGAGTGTTTGTTCAGTCTCTGGGTTCAGAGGCCCAGCGTTTTACATGCAATGTACTGTATAGATTAGTGCTTGATGACAGAAACTCAACATTACTGCTTGTCAACATTAGATGCATGTGACTCCCGAAAACAGAAATTTGAATCATGAGTTTATGCCCAGTATTGTTTAAGATTCTCAATGCAATTTAATTCACCATGAGTTATATAATAGTTATCATCATTGTATAATCATTTACAAAATTCAAAAATTTTTGTCAAATGTCTGAACTTACATATGAGAATGTAATTTATAGTTTATCATTAATAAAAACAAAAGGTTAAAATAGCTTATGGGGTTTAGGAAAACTTTGGAAATTGACAATTAAATATTGGCTTAATATATGATTTCCAAATAATGATCCCAAATAAAATGATACATTGTCATCACTAAGTTCTGTGTACACTAATGTTGAAAAGTTTATTATTAATATTAATATATTAAAATTATTAATATTATTATTAATACATATTTAATTGTGAAATACAATTTAAAATAGCTGTTCAATATTTTAGTATATTTTAAAATAATTGCTTTTCTAAGTAAAATTCAGCAAAACTGAATTTTCAGCATATAGAAATCTTTTGTAACATTATAAAAGGACTTTACTGTCATTTACATATCATACATACATATCTGTCAATTTAATGCGTCCTTGCTGAATAAAAATGTATTTTTTTCCAATGTATTCCAGAAATTTTTATATAATTAAATATTAAACAAAGTTTACTATAACAATACAAAATTATGATGATGGTTATTATTATGAAAGACAACAATAATCCAAATGAACCCTATTAACTTTGTAAGTTAATAGTATGGTTAAAGTTTAGCAAGACATATAGTCCATTAAGAATATTATAACCATTTATAACACACCGAAAGGAAAGTAATTTCAGCATAAAACATAATTGGGACCCAGATATGAGAAAAAAATATATCATTTAAGACATAAATGCAGCTGGATTATGTACAATGGTTTTGTTAATGTATTTGTAAAAGCAGAAAATCTTGTAGTTCACTATGTGGAAAGCCTCTCCTCTAGGGAACAGGGTGAGGAGGTACGTGACTTGACAGCTCATGTTAATACAATGAGGAGACTCCTCTGTGACTTGTGGTGGAGAGCACCAGTGTGTGTATATGTGTGCAATCTGTTCCTTAGAACATCTGTGAGCAAGACCTCATTTATCTACGCCCAAACCCACCTGATAACAGGCTCTCAGGGAGGAGTGTGCGATAAATGAGTTTTATAAAGATGGAAGAGAGGGAATACACATGAATTAGGTCAAGGGGAGAGTTAGACGTGATTCAATTGTAATCAAATTCAGCCAAAAAATGTACACGTTCTTTTAAATATTATGTTTTGTCATAATTATCATCTGTAATATTTTTAATGATTTTGAAAGGTCTCTTATACTCACCAAGGCTGCATTTATTTGATCAAAAGTACACTAAAAACTAATATTGTGAAATTTTATTACAATTTATAGTATGTTTTTTAATATATTTTAAAATGTAATTTATTTATGTGATGGGAAAGCTGAATTTTCAGCATCCATTATTTCACTCTTCAGTGTCGCATGATCCTTCAGAAATCATTTTAATATGCTGATTTGCTGCTCAAGAAACAATTCTTATTATTATCATATCTGTGCCACTTAATATTTTTTGTCAAAATCGTTTATAACAGTATAAATGTCTTTACTGTCACTTTGATCAATTTAATGCATCCTTGCTGAATAAAATTAATTTCTTAATAGTGTATATTTATTGAACTTAAAATAACCAACTGAAATAATCCAGGAATGTTAGTCAGATAGATCCCTATTTTGCAGCATAAACACAATAAAGACACACATCCATTATTAATACATATACCTTTATTTTATCTCTAATAATTCATATGTCTTTGTCCTATACATATTTTCTCTTAACAGTCTTGGAGACATACATAGATCAAAGTTAGACTTATAAAGTACAATAGATTTTCAGTATTTTGATGGGACAGAATAGTAAATTCTGCTGAGAAAGAAGAGGAAAGGTTGGCACTGGACTGAAGCGCACACACATACACACACGCGCACACTCATACACACACAGATGCACAATATAGACTCACGTCTACGGCATGCACACACACACTGACAGAACTGACCATGGCTTATTAATTCGCTACCTCGATGTACAGCTCACACATGTCAGTTCGACAGAGAAAATCGACATCCTCACTCTACAAAATTCAACGAGTCAGCACAGAACGCCGGACCACACGAACAGCAAAACTCACAAAGTACACATGCACATACTTAGATGTCCAGTCACACCTTTTTTTCATGAAAAAAGTCTTTAAGATCAAGGCTGAAGCATTTTGTAACAAGCACATTAGTATTTGGTTTCTGCTACTTTGTGTAACTCACATTAAGAAATATGTAAAAATAAATGCCAAAGCCCCCCGTTGACATTGAGAAGCATACTAGTGTTCGATCAATATTGTTTTTTTTTTTTCTTAGACTTTTGCATTTGGTCCCATTCTTGTAAATGCTACATGTAAATGATAACTGGGTAGGCAGATAAAGAGTTCCAGTTTGCAAATAAACAAAATAAGCATTATGTGAATGAAATGCCACAAATGGCCCACAAATAAATACACATATGCCTAACAATTGGTACATATCCTCCAAAAGTAGGCTAAACACTTAATAACTGTTACATATATGGGCATGGTGGTCAAAGACGCACATACACACATATCCACATACATATCTACACACACACACACACAAACCTGTGCAAAAAACATAAAAAAAAAAAAAAGTATGATTTGGGCCCTTGCTTGTCTCGTAAAAAATATTTCTCTATATCCATCTGTTACATTCCTACTTTTACCCTTTCCACATCTGAAATGTAAAATAAAAAAATTATTTAACAAATATTTTAACAAAGAAAATATGAAAACATATCCATAGTCCCCTAAACCACAAAACAGCTTCTTTCAAGTCATACTTACAAATTTCTGTAATAACAATAAAGAAACAAAATAATTTTTGGCCTTGTATAAATGTGTGTACATGTAAAATATACCTGAAATTGGTCACAAAACCATAATACAACAATCTTTATGTATTTAATTACTATTTAAGGAAAAAGAAATATTGTAAAAAAGCAATCTATATAAATGTTAGATCTTCATAAAGTAAAACTGAACCATTTGTGTGTCCATTCCTGTTCTTATCCCAAACTTCACTAAACAGATATTCAAAAGTTTGGGGTTGGTAAGATTTTTTAATGTCACATGATCCTTCAGATATCAATTTGATATGCTGATTTGCTGCTCAAGAAACATTGATTAGTTAATGTAACCTTGTTGACTAAAAGAAGTAATTTCTTTCAAATAAAAAATAAAAATCTTACTGACCCCAAACTTTTAATCATTAGTGTACATGAGCCATATATATTTATAAATTGTTTATGGAGATATAAAAATTAACAAAGGAAGGACAAAACACAAACTCAAAACCTTGCCACGGCAGTCAGTAACTCATATGAGCGTTGACAGTGGTCACATACGGACGGCTTGAATAAAAATAAAACAATGGCTGTATTCAGAGGCCTGGCCTCACCGTCACACAATACAGGTAGCAGACTCCTCTGGGGTGAGGTGTGAAGGGAGGTCAGCCGAGGCCCTTACGGGAGACACGGGTCCCCTGCGTTTGTGCTACACATCCAGCAGAAGAGGAAATGTTTCACACGGCGTTGGTGATGACAATTGTGTCTCTCTGAGGGCCGCTGGACCCTGGAGCTTCAGGGGTAATGCTCTTTAGCAGACGCTATGGGGGTAAGCAGTGAGATTTTTGGAGTGGTGAAAACATTTAAGCTACAGGAGGGTGTTACAGTAAGTTGAACAGCTCAACTACAAAGAAATATCTTAGAGATTAAACAACAGATTTCAAAATGCATTAAGTGATATGTTGCAACTCTTGTCAGTTAAATACTGAACAGCTGTGGGCTAAAACTCATAATTACTCACCCCAAACCTGACATGCTAAAGGCACAGGTAGTTACATAACAGAATCAACAAAGGTTAACCTTATGTCATTTTTCATCATCTGCCAAACACACATCCTGTGACTAAAGCACACAAACTCTTAGTGTCACTGTATGTATGTATACAGTGCCTTGACGCTCCCTTTGATGTCTATCTTCACGTCTCAAACAGAGAAAATTTACAATGTTATCAACCTGATGCGTTGCAGCATAATTGCGTTTGTGCGGCTGTAATGTGTTTAAGTGTCATTATTATATCTGGCTTACTTATTAGACCTGACAAGATACGGTAATGTATGTGTTTTGATGTTTTTGTCTGTCTAGGCTCACCTGTTTGAAGGTCCCTTTGGTGGTGACTAGATGGTAGACCATGTAAGAAGGCACACAGATGAAGGAGGAGACTCCAATACAGTAGCCGAGGACTGTGGTCCAGAAAGGGTACCGGTAGTCAAACAGCCTCACCTCGGGAGGGAATGCCAGGAAACTCCCAATAATGAACTGCAGACATGAAACAAGGGTATGAATCCCAGGGAATGCATGAACTGATAAAACGTATACCTTGAATGCAATGTAAGTTGTTTTGGTGAGTCACCAAATGCATAAATGTAATGTAACGGACTGACCAATAGGAAGCAGGGACAGATGGCTACCCAGCAGACCCTCCAAAACACACCAGGAGCAAAGCCAAGCATCAGCTGTACGTCGTTGCAGAAACGTGTCGTCCCTGCACGTATTTTACAAACAGATTAGTGCACACTGCCTGAAGCAGCATATCGGATTACGAAACTATTGAGGTACATGATAAAATCTTGGGACTTATAGAATAATTAAGAACAGATGGACAACAGTGACAGAAGTAGATAACAGTTTTACAGTTTGACATTATGACTTCTCTGCCTGAAGTAGTGACTAAAAATGAGATTTTCATAGACGTATAAATAAATATAAGAAAGAAATATAAATGCTAGGAAGTTCAACAGTAATGTTTGGAAATTTTATTTTGAAGTCTTGAGGGAATTGAGGAACTCAAAAGCCTCTAAGGGAACATCTTGTCTATTAAGAAATTACGTAGGAGTTTGTTTGCTTCGTCAAACCAGCATGGATTCAGACCAGCAGCACAGTCAAAACTAATTAAAGTTATATTTTGAATGATTAAGCTGCAATCCAGTACATACCATAGAACCAGGAAACAGCAATGACCTCGAGGAAGACTACGGTGATAACAGCAGGGCCCGTGGCATACTCCTCAAATAGTTTAACAACAAACGCACCTCCCTACAAACACATTGCGTCTGTATTAAAAGGAATAATTAATCACTTTGGAAAATGGCATGTTATTTTGGTAAAATTCCAAATTTGGTTTCTGGACAGCATTTAAAGCCTGTTAGAATTGAAGGAAAATCCCCCAAAGCAAAACTAAATTCTTGTTAGCTGCGCTGTTAGACTTACGTAGGTAAGAGTGGAGAGGGCGCCCAAATAACAGACGCACACTAGGCCGAGCACAAACCATTCTCTCCTCTTGGCCAACAGGTGGGGGAACTCGTCCAACATGGCTGTAATTACCCCTTCCAGACCTGCAAACTGTAGTGTGC
The DNA here is from genome assembly GCA_039654775.1 of Spinibarbus caldwelli. NCBI lineage: Eukaryota > Metazoa > Chordata > Actinopteri > Cypriniformes > Cyprinidae > Spinibarbus > Spinibarbus caldwelli. The sequence goes on along the minus strand of CM077253.1, from coordinate 11,188,646 downwards.
AAACACACACAAGAGAGGCAGGGGATGAGAGAAAAGTAGGTCAAGGACCTATTGAACTTGTACAGGCATTACCTCAAATAATGATTCTTATGGCACATACAGCACTCAGTGGATTTTGACATTATAATCAAACAGAAATAGAGGAGTTATGTCTTTAGCAGACTGTATTAAGCCATGCCTAACATGACTTGATTGTGTGTGTGGTCAGTATAGGGACAGGAATGGGTTAACTATGCATGCTGAAGACCTAATGTAATGAAACACTGTTGACAATACATTTGACTAAATTCAGAAACAATAAGCTGAGTAAACAGGAGAAAAATCTAATTCATTAAGAGAGAATTCATTGGCTAGTATTTCAAGAAAGCAAGAAAGACTGACCGTGCTATCCAGCCCCAGCATAATTATCATGAGGAAGAATATGATGGCGAAGAACGTAGCAGCTGGCATATTGGCAATAGCTTCAGCGTAGATGATGAAGAGCAGACTGGGACCTTAGAACACATGCATCCAATCAGGAGAGGTAAATCAAATGTCATTTATCACTTATCACGTTGTAGTTTCAATGCAGTGATTTGCAATTGATTCACTTGATATTCTATAATTGGTACTTAATTGAATGGAAATGGGAGCCATAATTCAAGAATAAAGAAATTAGGTAGAAATGAAACGCGGTGCTTACCGGCATCTTTAGCTACAGTGTCCACATCTTGATGGCGCATCTCTGCCATGTAGCCCAGCACGGTGAAGATCACAAAGCCTGACAGGAAACTGGTCAAACAGTTCACTGAGCTTGTGACCAATGCATCTCTGCAAATCATAGAGAGACAAAGATTTGAGCAAAAAGAAAAAGGATAAAAACAGAGATAGCTTAAACAGGGAGCAAGAGAGAAAAGTAATAGAAAATATAACTAGATTTTTAGAAAGGTGTTGTGGGTGATTGCTATGCTGTTGCTTGGGTGTTTAATGTGGTTACTAAAGGCCCCTTCACACTAAGAGCGATAACGATAACTGTAAATACAATAAATATTTTTTCGTCCACACCAGTGAACGATAACTGTCTGTTTTGTAGTTCTTGTTGCATTTACATGACTTCAACCAGTAGATGTCCTCAGCATGCACGTTTGAAGCACATCTAAACTGTGAGTCTCGCGTAATCTATTTGACCTCTAACGTAGTCAATAGCCCCTTTCACACAGTAATACCAGTAAGTTGCCGTAAAATTACTGGAATGACTTTGCCAGTAAATACAAAAATGCGCTGTTCACACAGGCAACGACATTCCGTGTTTTTGTTGATATTTTCTTTTTATGTCAGACCTTCACAATCAAGCAGCGCTTTTGGCCCAGACACATTGTATTCGAATTCAAACCGAACCACACAACATGGAGTAAATGCGTCATCTGCGTCAGAATGTTATGACGCCTTACGTCAGTGCGTTCTGAACTCGTACTTACTTATACCGGTAGCTAATCTTCATTCTGTGTTCACACACAGCATCATTCCGGTAATTTACTGGTAATTTTACAACTTCCATTACTGTTAAATTGCCAGAATGAATTTATATTATTTTTTAAAAAGGCCCTGTTCACATATGATCTCTTAACGGTAATTTACCGGTAATTCACCATTAAAGACTTTATGAGTGAAAGGGGCAAATGTAGTGGAATAAAAACAATACATAGTCTTTTCTACTGCAACTTCAAAAGAGGCAAGACAATGCCATCGAAACTAGCGCTAAATATCTGAGGTAATTTTATTACATTTACATTTACATTTATGCATTTAGCAGACGCTTTTATCCAAAGCGACTTACATAGCATTCAAGTTACAGTTTTTACATTTTATCAGCTCTTGCTTTCCCTGGGAATGTTTTATGTTTGCTATGCAATGTCTGTTTGCTTCTCCACAATGTCGCCTGTTATTTCAAATGCGCAAGCCCTTTAAATTTGAATGAAGTCTGATTAGCTGTCATTGTTTTATCGTTCATCAGCTGTAAAAAAAATAGTAGTAGATAGTAGTAGAAGAAAGTGATCCCAACGATACCGTTCCTCTACATTGTTATTATTATAGTCGTGGTGTGAACTATGCTATTCTCTTAAATTTGAAACGATTTTTAGAACTTAATCTTTATAGTTATAGTTATCGTTATCGTTCTTGCAATGGTGTTCAGTAAAGGTTGCTAGGTGGTTTCTGACAGCACAGTCAAGTCCAAGTCTCATATTCTGGTTCTCAGATAAGTCTAGATAGATTTTTTTTCACACTTGTTTTATCATTGCTTAGAGAAGTAATAGCTATTTTGGCTATAGCCTGAACAATTCTGGAAGAGTTATGTGCCAAAGTGTAATACTTAGGGTTAGGTCAACGTCAAACCTGCATATAAACACATGCAAAAAGATGCAGAGAATAAAGTGTGAATAAAGTTCACATTTTAAGCTCAGGTTTGTGATAACAGAACCTTAGTGCAGATAATAGAAAATGACAGCAGTATAAATGTGAGCCAGGTGTACTTGTAGCAGTTGTTATGAAAGGGATTGTAGCTGGCAAAGGCCATGAGAACACCAAAGCCTGGACCCAGAGAGAAGAAGATCTGCGCAGCTGCATCAAGCCAAACCTGAAAAAACACAGATGGAGTGATTTGTCTGTAAAGATTTTCATTCATCCATATCATACCTGACAGATGGCAGGAAATATGTGTTATAGGGTTTGAGGGACACAGTGACCAACGGATTGTGCAATGTCTTAGTATTCAGACTGGCTGATTTAGTTTCCACTCACTGTAGTGGTTAAAAGTTTCTTCCAGTCAGGTTTCAGGTAGAAGACCACTCCTCTCCATGCTCCCGGCAGAGTGGCCCCTCTTATCAATAGGATGAGCAACACCAGGTACGGAAAGGTAGCCGTCACCCACACTACCTGCCAGAGAGAGTCATGAAGAAGCTGCTGATGAACAGTTTAAACTCAAAGTTGGCAGTTCTTTCTCTTTGAGGTTTCCTGTATATCTTACCTTGCCGGAGGTCTTGACCCCCTTCCAGATGCTGAAGTACACAACAGTGAAGATGAACAACAGACAGAGGGCTAGCTGCCAGCTCACCCAGCCCAGCTGATGAAGACCAGGGGACAGATGAACCTGCAGGACCTGCCGTCTAAAGACATGAGAGAAGCTGGTTGACAGTTTATAAAGGCAGACGTAAATGCCTGTAGAAGCTGCTATTGGGAGATAAAGGTATCACAGAAAGCGTTAACACTTTAGTAGGCTGTTTATTAGTACTTATAAAGCACATATTCTGCATGACCATATTCTTCATCCATAATCCTACCAATACCTACACTTAACTACCTTATTTAACTATTAATACGCAGCAAATTAGGAGTTTATAGGCAAAAGTCGTGGTTAATGGTTTGTTAATGGTGAGACTTGGACCTTAAAATAAAGTGTGATCAAAAAAAGCTTAGTGAGTAGGAAAGGACTGATGAGTGCAGGACAGTTAGATAAGAACAAGGCACAACATTTTTATGGAAAACAGGAAATCCCGGCAGCACAAATAAAAAGTGGGAGCAATCAACTAAATGAAGACTCTAAATCTCTCCTAAAGCAGCGGATACACAAACCCAATCAGCCCTGCTCCTTTCGAGAGAGAGTAACACATTCTCTTTAAGGCACAAGAGCCTCTCGATAGTTCGAGAAGCCTACTGAAGGCAAAGTTCTTAGCTTCTATTCCTTTCAACCTGGACTTGCACTTACACGCACTTACATATAGAACTCTTCAGCGGGAGAGATGGAGTTGTTGGTCCAGGAGACATTCAAGTCGGTGGACAGGTAGTGGGTGCAGCTGGGAGTGTTCCACTGGTTGGTGCAGGTGGTCCAGGGCAGCGTGGCACGAAAGGAGGACAGGAGGTAGTAGAGAGCCCAGGCCATTATGGTATTGTAGTAGAAGGCAATGTAGAGTGCAATGATGCAGATGGCAAAGCCTATACCTGTAAAAGAACATGATCGTGCAAATGTTTCTAGCGTCTTCCACTTTGGGGCAATGGGTGACATTTAGGACAAAGTTGCATTTACATAAAATCAAGTTTCTTAAGCTGCTGGCATTTTGCCAGGTAAATGTGACAATTTCCATAACAGAGTCCTGGTTATCAACAAAGAGAGAGCAGAATCGGTAAGAAGTTTAGAAGAAGGTCAAGGGAGAGTGTAGTATCAGCACAGCATATGTCAGTCTGCCGTTATCTGTCTGACCCTTAACCCGGGTTCTTGGTCTCAGAAGTCTGAGCCTTGTGAAGCAAACCAGTCTTACCCTTGAAGATGGGGCAGATGTGTTTCCAGATGGAGATACACCCGCTGCGGTGAAACTGGCCCAAAGCCAGTTCCATGTAGAACAGTGGCACTCCACCAAACACAGCCATCAGCAGGTACGGCAGAAGAAAGGCACCTGAACACAAGGATTTAGACAGGAAGTGCAACTTGAACGTCACGGTTCCATTGCAGTGGTCTTAACACATCCTGAAAGCACTATTATACATACAGGAAAGACGCTAACATACACAAAAAGTTCCTGTTCAGACAAGCCCCCGGGTTCTTGATTAAAGTTTTATACGTGAGCTTTTGACGTGAATGGTAGATAGCTGTTGATTGAGCAGCAGCGAGCCAGTTTATTAAACAATATGAGCAAGTCCCACCCATGAGAGCCACAATTAATGGTGTTGGTTGCGGCGAGTGTCTCCCTGCCTGCTCTCTCTCTCATGCACTCCCTTTGCATGGAGAAACAGGAAATTACAAAGATTTTATTACTTGAAATTCAATGAAAGGAGACTAAAGCTTGTTTGTACTGACGAGGCAAGCTGAATCGCACAAAGAGAGGAGACAACAGCAGAATTCCCCATTGTCTATTAGTTCTTTTTAAGCAAACATCACCTAATTGATCTTGTCTCAAAGACAGGAAACTTTCTTTTAATGGGATGCAACACAATATTTGTTTAACTCCTTTAAAGTGCATCACACTTGTTGCCTGCAGCTTTAGTATTACTATTCCCTAGTGTGTTCTGATCTCCACACGTTTGACCTTACCCCCTCCGTTTTGGTAGCAGATGTAGGGAAAGCGCCACACATTGCCCAGGTCCACTGCATACCCGATCACCGACAGCAAGAAGTCCATCTTTTTGCTCCAGGTTTCCCTAGGTGGGTCCAAGCTGGTCTGCTGGACCACTAGAGTCCTGAATGCCCCAGGGGTGCTGCCCCTGTCCGTCCCAGCACCCACACCATCCCTGGGGCTTTGTGGGGATGTGCTGGGATAACCGTTGGAGACCTGCCCAGGCCCGGAGCAGGATTTCTGAACCTTCTCCGCAACGCTGTCCGCAACCAGCCTTCCGTTTTCTTGTGACTCCTGTTCTTTCTCCTGCTTTCCCTCATCCTCTCGATTCATCATCATTGGTGGTTTCATTTCCATGGTGAGGACTGCTGTTAGGGTTGAGACGGTGGTCCTCTTGCACTGGCTGATATCGCGCCCATGAGGGGTAGAGAGCCTGGAGAAGAGGGGCCGGTTTGGAACGGAGCGGGCTGGGATGGAGAGAGCAAGGAGAGTGTGACCAGTCCTTAACCTGTGCGTTTTAACAAGCTCAGGTGGGAATACAAGGAAACACCGCTCAGGCCCAGCTGCAGAACAAAGAGAGGGGAATTTCAGATGGCGCTGGAGGGAATTCAGCATGGATTTACCCCTGTCATTCTCATACAAAGTGTTCTTAAGAAATGATACATCATCTTTGTCAGAAAAACCATATGTCGTTTTGAAAGATATCTGCAGATTTTGATTTAATATGCCCTTACAACATGGAGTTAATGCTGTAAAACACTAAGTGAACTCTGTACATGCCACAGCAACATTAAGCCTTCGGGAGCTGCCAAGACACTCCTTGACACGGTTGTTACTTAACTTACAATAAAAGACTGTACCTGATGTTACACACAGATGCATTAGATTAAAAAAAACATACACTTAACAGCCTTTTCCCTAATTTAAACAGATCTTAGACACATTTATGGTACATTTACATTCAATACTGAGAGTTAAGTAATTCCAAACATTATGACATGTTAAACACATGTAAGGAATGAAAGACTATGTACAACTATTTTATTATTCTTTCAGGACAGAAGTGAAGGATCAAACAAGTTTAACACTTGTTGATCAATCAATACACCATTTAAAAAAAAAAACGTGCACTTCACCATCCAAAATTATCTGGAGGGTAAGTTGCTTCCAGCAACAGCCTTAATTTCAGTCTAGCATTCTCTGAAAGCTGTATGTAATTACTAGTTGAAGTTGATGGGCAGTGATGCAGGTGGGTGAGAAGATATTAAGCAACTACTATTCATCACAACTTAATGATCATAATAATGTCAGGAATAATTGAGAGGGGAATACAAATTTTTTCCCTGCTTGCCTTTTCCTCATACTATTTCATAATTATAAACAGCTAAAGCATTTCATTTAGTTTCCATCAGGGGATTTTTTAAAACACATTTATAAAAAGTAAAAACTATTAATGATTTAAGTGATGGCTGTGGAGAAGGTGGAAAGCGTTCTGCACTATTAAAATCAGACAAAAAGCGAAATGTTAAAATGGTTGCACATATCCAGCATGGCAACTTATCAATACAGTTAATTTGAATGTAAAAGCTGATTCATCAAACGTGACTCAAAAATTACTTACAGGCACATTTTATGTGGAGTTAATTTAAAAAAGGACAAGCAAAAGTTAAATTATCATGCTATATTAACAATCATTTGTAAATGTAAATGTAAATGTTTTACAGCTGCCACCACATATCCTTCTCATCCAAGCGTCACAAGACAAGATAAAAGACTTTGAATTACAAGTTTTATCTAGGATGTTTTTTTCTGGACAGAGATTATCTGATTGGCAAACTGCCTGATTTTTATTATTTACAGCCCTATCACTTTCTACTTTCTGTCCGTTTTTCCTTGCGCACATTAAATCAACCCATAAATCTGCTCTCTTTCACACACACTAAATCAACCCCCCTAATACTGAGCATCTTGGACACCTCAGCTAAATTTTTGTCCATAATCACAGATAATAGCGAGGTCAAGATCAGTGCAGCTGTGTTATGGTAGGAATTTGTACGGTTACCAGGATCACAAGATTACCGGGATCTCACGCCAAATGTGTTTACCTATTACTCCACTATCTTCATTATTACACATCTGATATACACATAAATGCCAAATGAAATAAAGTTAATACGAACGGTTTTATAACGAATAGATATTGAGATAAAACACTTCCAGTCCCATTACAGCATCATTAGACCCATTAAAATGAGCTGCCAGAGTTCTTCAGGGTTCTCAAAAATCTCCACTACAGCAGAACTAGACTTTCCCTTTTTAAAGAACTGAAAATATCTGTTAAAGGACAACTTTAACAACATAAAACAATTGACAAAGAATCTATGGCATACATAGAAACATCAAAATGCCTCCTGTTACACATGCAGGCGCGTACAGACACACACAAGCAAAGACTTGCAACCGAAACTCTCTTCGTTATCACACACGGAGCCACAAACACCATGCACAGTGCAACCCTACCGTGCTGCGGCTGAGCAGTTCTGTGGGGGTCTGTGTTAGGGTGGTGACCAACACCGTCCCTGGGAGCCTGGCGCTCAAGACACACCCCCTTCACCCCTGCTCGCTCTCTTTCTCTCTCTCACTCAGTCTTCCTCTACTTTTTCTTTTATCAACTTGCTTTGTGGTAGTCACCCTAAGGCACTTCACATGTAGTCACATAGAATTAAGCTCAATGATATAATTATGACCCCTGCTACCAAACATCTGTTCATGGAAAACACAAGAGGCATGAATGGAGAGTGCAAGTCCTCGTCTAAAGCGCATCCACATACTATTTATTTGTGTCAAAGAAGGCCTGACCTACATTCTCAAAATCCCACTAAGACATTCGACTTACCCATAGGATCTTAAATTGACATCAGGTTTAAGAGAGACTACCTATTATTTTAAAATAATCGCTGATACCCTTATAGACATGCCAGTCAAAAGTTTGGATAAACCTAGTGACTTTTTAATATTAATAATTTTTTATTACACATTTCTGATTAATATAATCAAAATAATGAAAAAAGACAAAATTCTAAACAAATCAGATGTATCGAATGGTATTGGATGGTTACAGTATTGAATGAGTTTCTATGTTAAGCACTTGTTGCTTGTTTATCCTTAATTATCCAGTCCAACTCACACACACATAAAAAACAAGTAAATCTATTTATATCTACATATTTATTAATATATTATTATACAATACGTTTACATTATATATACATACCACATATATATATATATATATATATGTGTATATGTATATGTGTATATGTATGTATATATATATATGTGTGTGTGTGTGTGTGTATATGTATGTGTGTAATATATATATATATATATATATATATATTTATATTTATATTTATATACACACACACATACCCACACAAACCAAGAATTATTCAGACACCAGATATAATTTTTTCTTTTTTACTAGTGGGTGCAGGACACTATAGTTCATTTATGTAAGTGAGGATAGCAAAATAAAGTAAACTGTGACATATTATACCCAAAAATTCTTCATATAGTGGACTACCAGTAAAACTGATAAAAATTTGGGACCAAAAATTTGATTTGACACTTTGACCTGAACATGTTGTTACATACCTTTCTATCAAAGTTATCTGACATTATCAAGATTAATTTGTTCTGACACAGTTTAACTCTGAGTTCTTGTCAAATTTTATTAGCTAATAAACTGTGATAATGTGAGACATTTTGAAGATGTCTGAATAAATTTTGGTTTGACTGTAATTCATTTGTGATTATCAAGATCAATTTGTTCTGACACAGTTTAACTCTGAGTTCTTGTCAAATTTTATTACCATTTTCTAAACTATAGCAAATAAACTGTGATAATGTGAGAAATGTTGAAGGTGTCTGAATAAATTTTGGTTTGACTGTATGTATGTATGTATGTATGTATATATATATATATATATATATATATATATATTCTATTATTATATCATATGTATTTTTAATTTAAAAATATATATGCTTGTTTGAGATAAATATGTAAACAATTAATAACTAATTATAAATGATAAGAAATCATATAAATCTAGTAAAGTGTGTCCAGACTTTTGACTGGTAATGTATATTCTCAATTAAGTCCAAACAATGATGTTGTTTGGGAAGCTCGCTCTACAAATAGACTAAAAACACTTAAAATATAGACCCTGTTGTCAATTAATCTTCTAAGTGCCATGGCGAATAAGTGAATTAAGCACACAGTTAAGTCTCTAATTGTAAACAAGATTTTAGAGATAAATATGAACACACAATGTGGTTTCCACATGGACTTTTAAGCTGTATGTAATGTAACAACTACACATTAGATGTAAACAATAAGGGTTAAATCAACAGGAAAAGATAAATACATTACCCTTCTATTCTTCTGAAGGATCTGCGATCCAGAAATAACACAGCTAAGATTAACGATGGACACAAAACCTATTACTTTTTGAAAATTAAACGCCATACACTACAACACAACTGACACTCAACGGCTTTGAACTATTCAAATACTGCAAGTTGTCAATTTCTTAACACAGCTTTAGAGATTATTAAAATGCCTTCGTTTACTGGAATAAAAGCCATCACCTCAGGGTAAGCATACAAACAAACCACACACACATACACACAAAACAAATAATGTAATATAATTACGCAAGATTTGCATTTTGGAACACAGAGAAAGTAGGTCATGGAAAGTTCGAATCAGTCCTACTGAAGTGCAAGAATGCTATACAGTGTGCAACCTATACAACAACTTTTGGGGTCAGCTCTTTTGACAATTATTATTTTTAAAGGAATTCTAACAATTTGCAGCATTATTAAATCAAACTAAAGGTGATTGGGGGGGGGGGGGGTAGTTTTATCATTTCAGCATAAAATGTTCTGACTGAAAAGTATTTGCTCTTTTTTCTTAAAAGTATAATCTTTTAGGCGAAATGAAATGAGTAACGGATGTTGCTATCACACGCATAGGCCTATCTAAATGCTTCAATGTCATAAGCTGAGCAGAAAAGAAGACGGTTGGCAGCTTTGCTAATCTCTGACATATTGTTTTGAGTCTTCCAGTCTCCGTTTAGACAATTAGGGGTTAGAAGACGGGACAGAGGGATCAGGACAGAAGAATGAGTGCTGGCAACGTGATGAAGGAGACCGAAGGAGACTGTACGCTTGATCTGTCTAAAGACCCTAACTAGAGTAACGTTGCACACGAAGAACCACCTCAGGAGAACAACATCTCAGGAGAACAACATCACAGGAGAACAACATCTCAGGAGAGCAACATCTCAGGAGAGCAACATCTCAGGAGAGCAACATCTCAGGAGAGCAACATCTCAGGAGAGCAACATCTCAGGAGAGCAACATCTCAGGAGAACATCATCACAGGAGAACAACATCTCAGGAGAGCAACATCTCAGGAGAACAACATCACATCTTATTTATTTTACCTCCTTTAAACCTTTTTCAGGTGTTTTCCAAATTATTCCACCCATCCTTATTCATTCGCTGTCAAATTTGTGCTCTTTTACTATTTTTATCGTTGTGTTCAGTTCCCTCTAACTGCAATTTTTATTGAGAAGGAAGTTTTAGGGCGCAGCAAGGAACTGCAAACACACTGTCCAAGCCACTACAAATAATACCTTTACGTATGAAAGGCAGATATATAATGTATCAGTCAATAACCTTAAAAATGCTAAAACATAACTAAACACAGTTTAATATTTGCTTATAGCATACCTAAAGAGAAAGAAGGAGAAAGTTTGACCTACCTTACAGATGTCAGGCTGAGTTCTATGATACAGTTCTTGCTAATTTAAATTTTTTGCAACATCCCTCAGGTGACAATACAATTTTCCTAGATTTTTACATGCAACCACTCACACACTGTTAAGCATACACAACTAACGTAAAGCACCAAGAACATTTGCTGAGTATCCATTACATCCAGTTTTTCTTGCCCATCTGAAGATTCTCGCCAAATATTGTCTCAAACGTCAACGAGAGGCTGTCTTAGTTTTATAGTTAGATGTAATAGAAGCTACAACCCTGTTTTAAATCCACAAACACAGACAAACACATATAAGATCCCGCACATATTCACTCAGTAGCTCTTCTCAAGAACCCCACTTCTCTGAAAGACATACAGTTAGCCTACACTTACAGTTTGGAGAACAGCAAGTCTTTCCAATCTGTCTGAGCTAGTAGGTTAATCCGCAACAAGTCCAATGAACTGAAAGGCAGCAGGGAAACAGAAGGATTGGGTGAAGGTATGTCAACTAGGCGAAACAGATTTTAAAGGAGGGAAATAAGAAGCTTAGATTGTGTCTGTGACAAATGCACTCCCCTTTAACTTTCTTGCTAACCACTGGCAGATCGGGATGTGAAAGAATTAAGGGCACAAACATTCAGTCAAGAGTCCCATTTCAGCCCTCAACTAGAGAGTTCTTGGAATCACTCTCTGTTGGGATGAGGACTTAGAGGCATAATTGTTTCATGGAATGGCCAACAAAAAGGTACCATTCTTAGGAGGTCTTTAAAACCCCTTCCACACGTTTTAATCTATTGTGGGGCCCTGGTATTTCCTACGACCACAGTCTTCACAAAGTTCAAAAAGGCACTGTCTCTCCATGATAGTGGAAAGATTGTGTTAAATCCATGCAAAATAGTCTGACAATATCATTTTATGTTATTGGAAGGTGCTCAGGTTAAGTCTTAAAGGGAGAGTTTGCCATAGGAAAGCATTTACTGAAAAATCTTGGTCACAAGGACGACTAACTGTTTTGGCAAAAATAAAAATAATACTTTAAATTAAAATGATCTAATTTCCAGTTCAGTCAGTCATCTGCTGTGTTAACAGCCAAATCTGGTAAAAAGCCAAAAATGTGCACGTCTTCAGTTTCCTAAACAGACCTTTTCCATCTCATGTAGTAACTAAGATTGTTTTTTTTTTTTTTTTTTTTTTTTTAAGAAATTTAAATATCTTAAAGGCCTACATTAAGGGGCTTCTGAGAGAAAAAATTAAACACACAACATGGGCATGTCAATGTTATTATATCTAAAGAAAAACTGAAATAGAAACTAAATGAAAACACATTTGCTATTGTTAACTAAAATAAATAAACACTAAAACAACTGGGAAAATCTTCATGACTTTAAATCGAAACTAAATATCAGAAGTATGACTATTAACTAAATTTTATTTTGTGATAACCTGCATATTATAAAATTTTAAACACCAAAATGCTACTAGATTCTGATAACACGGGCCAGCCATGATAAAAAACGGATCCTGTAAAACATATTGAAATGATCAGTTAATGCGTAAACTTTTGCAGCCCTAAAATACAACTATATATAAAATATAATTAATATATTAAAATAATATACTAAATAAAATAGTACATTTTTAAAAGCATCAAAAACTGAACATAAAAAACTAGAACTGACAACCAAAGCTAATAAACTAAATTAATAAAGAAAAACAATTCTAAAATGAAAAGGACATTTTAAAAAATATTAAAGTAAATTAAACAAAATACAAAAAACAAAATTCAAAACGAATAACCCTGGATTATGTACTCCTTAATCTTAGTTTAACATAACCATTAGTTTACATTGAGTAGGGTATAGGTGCATGATTACAAAATAAGTAATAAGTAATAAGTTTATATCCTTTTTCCTTCGTACACACTCCTATGTGGGTGTAATTAAGGGGAATTAACACCTCTTAATTAGATTTAACACAGATCAAGCTGAGTCAGTTCAATTTGTTCAGGTTTAATTACAAATCGATCTTTTATGCCACTTAAAACTGGCTGGTCTTAGACTAAGTACTTCAGGAGTGCTTATGTAGCATTTTCTGAAGGCATGTTCTGAGGTAAACTCCAACAGATAACGTCATAGATCTCAAGCCATGATTTAACATATGCTGCACTGAGAGTCTTCCAATGGGATCTGAAATAATCCTGTTGGTGGTGACTGTTGCACTCAGGATGCTGTTGTAACGAAATTCTAGTACATAACCCAATAAGTGTTGGATTATGTACTACAAAACACACAAAAAAGCATCTTTCTTAAATGATGGCCATTCAAAAATATCTACACTACCAATTTTTTGTAAATATTTTTGAAAGAAGTCTCATATGCTCACCAAGGCTGCAATTATTTGATCAAAATTACAGTAAAACATTAATATTGTGAAATATTATTACATTGTAAAATCCATTTTTTTCTATTTTAATATATTTTAAAAATATAATTTATTCCTGTGATGGCGAAGCTGAATTTTCAGCATCATTACTCCAGTCTTAAGTGTCCTTAAGAAATCATATTAATATGCTGATTTGTTGCTCAAGAAACATTTCTTATTATTATCAATGTTAAAAACAGTTGTGCTGTTTAATATTTCTGTAGAAACCATGATACATTTCTTTCCAGAATTCTTTGATAAGTAGAAAAAGAATTCTTATTAAAATTATTTAATTTTGTAACAATGCAAGTGTAACTTTTGATCAATTTAATGCATCCTTGCTGAATAAAAATACTTATTTCTTCCAAAAAAAAAAAAAAAAAAAAAAAAAAACCTGACCCCTGAGAATTCAAATCACGTTTCACTGATTAAATTAGGAATTATACTAAGCAAATGATACACTGAAATGATTCCACACTCAGACTCCAGTGATAATAAAAAAAAGAGGCAAAAAAAACCTTTATTTTTTTTTTTATATCTAGAGTAGGCTTTTTGTGAGAGATGGTAAGAGGGTAAAAACCAGTTGGAGGTGTAGTCAAGGAGACCAGGCTGAGACCAGTGACTTCGGCTCCCGTTGTTATGCCAGGGCTCCCATGGGGTCCCAGGCCGGGAGGACGATGGGGTCCTGCTGCATGACGTCCAGCACTTCAGTAGGGAGGATACTCTTATCCACCACCACCTCGTACACATACTCAGAGAACCACTCGTCTGTCATGATCAGATATCCTGCAGGAAGAAGCAGAGATGAGGCACGGACAACAGACAGAGATAAACGGCTAAAATGAGAGATGAGCAAAAGAAAGATAGCGGGACAGAGGAGTGCAACACCATTTAATTTGCCGCAGTAGAAGCTCTTATGAGAAACTTCAACTTAGGTTTGAACAGAGCTCAATCTGCTAATTAAAAGTGTAATTAAGCAATACATGGCGCTATATAAAGTCCAGGCCTGAGAGATGTCTGATTTAGCAACCCGCCTCGTGAGACAGGATTTTTCGTCACGCTCTGAAACCCGATTAGACTTGCGAGTAAAACTTTAACAGCAAACAGTGCCAAACACTGCCAAATCTGATGTCAAATGAAATCCTGATCCCATTAGCTCCACACATTCTCCATTGTTCGCATGAAGGGAACGAGCCACACCTTGTCTAGATTGCCCGTCTCACCTCTCAAAATTGAAAAGGTTTGATTTTTAAAAAAGCAAACACACATTTAAACAATATTTTTCATTCGGGGCGTGTCAGGATCCAATCGTGTCCGACAGTGGCTCCCGATAAAGCCAGTTCCTCACTTAATCGCTTAAAGAAGTACAAAAACTTGACATCAGGAATGTTTTGCCTTGTTAAAAGCAGGAAGTAGATGATGATAAGGTTTATTTCACACAGCGTTCACTTCTAGGCCATGACCGGTTGACTAAGACGAATCAAACCAGGCCATCGAACGCTTAGTGAAACAGAGCAGAACATACTGAGAACAAATGAAGCAGCAGAGCTTGGATTTCTATGTACCTCAGCTCAATGCTTTGGTCATCAAAGTGTGGTTTTTCAGAATAGTCTTAGTGTGTGCAAATGGGGCATCGGACAGACTTTTAATGAGGCTGAGAAAAGCCTCAGAGACAAACGGTTCTGAATCTGAAAAAACAAACTGATTTTTGCTACAAAACATGATGTTTATTTGAGTAGCTCGCAGTGTTTGATTGTGTTTGTAATAAAAATCATCCATTCCTGGGGGGCACAAAGCATTTGAGAGAATATTTATCAATCTATTCATCACTCCATTTCTACAGCCATAAAATCTACCAGCTTCAGGGCCTCCAGTGAGCCACTGACCGCATTATAAATATTCTGTCAAAATCTGTTACACAATTACCCCTCTGCAACCTCTTGTTCGTGCCACAATATGCAAAATTAGCCAGAATGAGGCAGAAATAATCAATCTTACAAGCCTGAAGCCTGTATTCCTCAAGAACGCTTACGCGGCCCCCCTGAGTATATCACATTACTGTCTGATCTTCAGGGGAAACAATTATGACCAATTTGAGAGCCCTTAACCCCTTCGAGCTCAACAACGCATTTTTTTAATCCGCTTCCTCGTCTAGCTGTCAAACAGTGTTGCTGGAAAACCACAAAAAGTCCTGATTTATGTGCAGCTGTGATGTTTTGAATTCATAAACAGCTGTGATTAGATGTGATTCGTCATTTATTAATACGCTGTGTGCTGTAAGGCTGAAATTTTTACAACACTGGCAGATGTTTCTACTAAAATTAGTGTGTTAAAGGTGAAGCGTCTAACTACTGCTCTACTAGTGTGATTTTGGAGTTGCTTACTGTATTGAATATTAAAATTATATACTATATAATATAAAAAAAAAATGCTACAAGTGAATTTCAGCATCACAACATTATAATTATAATGAGATTTTCTGTTATTTAATTATGCAAAACACCAAACCTTTTGAACGTCAGTATTATGTGCAACAGAAATAGCGATGCTTGCCTTGGAAGCACCACAGAACCACAGCATTTACACATTTTGAGGAAGTCAACCTATGAATGCCTTCTTATCTCATTAAACCAACAAAAGAAAAAGTATTTTAACATGGAAATAATGACACACTTCTCCTTTATGGGAAACTTTGAACTTTTTAAATGCGCAGATGAAGCAATCTGCAAAGAATCATTTTCTACGAAAAACGAGCAGGCCAAAATACCTTTATAATCTTCTGAGGAATTCAGGTCTATGGAAGCGGAAAGAAAACGGCAATGTGTGTATGTGCACACACACTTTCTTTCTCCAGGCAGCCAGAGCTAATTAAACAGCCCCTCGATGTAGCGTCTGTTTTAAATAAGACAGTGGGTATGGACATGAGGTCCAGCTGTGAGCGGGTCTACAGATGTGCCCAGGCCGAATAACACACACAGCATGCTCTAAACCTCTCAATCCAGAGAGGCCCAGTACAGACCCCATACTAAATCAAACATCAGACTCCTGGTGTTCTCAGACAAGAGTTAAATTAAGTCATTGAAGAGCGGACTAAGGAGCCCCAAGAGGTATTCCTGCTGCAAATTGAATTACTCAACGTCAAAAGCTAAATATCTGTAAATTAGAAAGCATATATAAGCAGCAGACAGATGGTAACCCCTCACCTTTATTCCCACGGTCGTCTCCCCACGAGTTCTCCACACGCCACTTCTCGTAGCATGCCTCCTTTCCATCCTGTGGACGAGAGACAGAAGTGATGAAACAGAGTGAAAGTCCATCCCTTACACATGACAATTATAGTGTAGTGGATAGAGATGTGGACTCATAACCGAAAGGTTTTAGGTTCACAACGGTTGATATGTGAACTATTACCACTGTGACTTTGGGCAAAGCAGTATACCCCAGATGTTAGGTGTTATTTAGGATAAAAATACCTGTTAAATTACCAAATTAATGGAACAAAATTAGACTTTAATAGCATACATCACTGTTCAAATGTTTGGGGTTGGTAAGATTTTAAGCTTTTGAAAGGATCCTCTTTTGCTTGCTAAGCTGAATTTATTTGATAACAAAATCAGTGTTGGGGGTATCGCAAGTTACGTAATCAGATTACTTTTTTGCTAGTAACTAGTGAAGTAACACATTACTTTTTAATTTGCAAGAAAAATATTTGAGTTACTTTTCCAAATAAGTAACGCCAGTTACTTTGTTTTCCCATTTATTGACGGACAGCTCTCCTGTCCCCGTGTTGAGAGAAATCGGAAGTGCAGAGGCGTTGTGTGCTGCATAAACGTGATGCTGCAGATCTAGACTAAATGTGAACATGCTTTTACTCCTCTCTCTTGCACAAAAACAGATTCAGTATTCCTCAAAATGAATAAAAACAGTGAAATCCCAGTGAAATTTGCTGCTCGATGATTAATTTCAACCATACTAATAAGCAAAAAACCCATTACTTTCCACAAAAAGTAACTAAGTTAGTTAATTAGTAATTGGTTTTTAGGGAGTAACGCAATATTGTAATGCATTACTTTTAAAAGTAACTTTCCTCAACACTGTCAAAAATACAGTAAAAAAGTAAACTATTACAATTTAAAATAACTTTTAAACTTTTAAGTTCTGTATATACCTTGTCAGTAACGGCAGTCAGGATCATGGCATGGGTCATCATGGAATCTCCAAAGATCAACCTTTCCGCCTTAGACAAGTTTTTCACTGAGATGCCAAACACCAGGTCGTGGTTGAACCTAAAAATAATACAGAGAATCCTTAGTGTCATAAACATTCAGAAAACTGTTACCTTTTAACTGACAGAAGAGGCAATACTCACACATTCATGTCATTGATGCCTAGTTTGCTGTGGAAATGTTTGCCTACATCACAGCCGAACCACACCGCCTGATGCCAGAAAGATTATTAATACAGACATACTGATATCCACTTTCAGCTACTCGGTTATCACAACCACTTTTTTTGTCTATCAACTTAAGTGTCCTATGTTTTTCTCTCTTTTTGTTCTGGTTAAATTGTCAGGACACAACATGTACAACAAGCCTTTAAAATTCCAGACAGAATGCAATATACTGAAATTGCAAAAAACTATTTACACGCAGGCATGTAAACCTCAGAGAGTGACACAAATATGTGAATAGTTTATAATTGTATCATTTAGTGGTACAAACTTGGTGTAAACAGGGTCATTAAGTTTAATGCTGATAAAATATGTATCTGGGAACAGGGATGAGAGACAAAATGATCAAGCTGTCCACCAACAGCCTATTCAGTTAGTGAAGTTCTAGTTTTTTTCTTATTTTTGTAGCTCAAATATTTGTCAGTGGTAGTGCTTTAAATATGAATTTAGAGATGCTTCTCTCAATTCATTTCCAGGACAGCCATCAAAATGCTGCATTTGTAACAGATTCACCTTCTTCAACAATCACTATCAAACCTTTTTTGTCATGTGGGAATAATTGTGAAAAAAGGTTCTCTCTTATACTAAAAGTTGCAATTATTTGCATAATATTGTGAAATATTTTTACCAGTTTAAAATAACTTTTTTTTAAATATTTCAAATTGTAATTTATTCCTGTGATGGCAAAACTGAATTTTCAGCAGCCACTGCTCCAGTCTTCAGTGTCACACAATCCTTCAGAAATTTATCGAATTCTATTGATCAATTTAAAGCATCCTTGCTAAATCAAAGTATTCAGAAAAATACCCCCCTCAAGGATGCAAGGATGATCACATGACCCTAAACCAGCCGAATTATAATGGCAACCCTTCGAACCCAGTTGATTCACCTCTCCATTCTTGATGGAATCTGCAGCAGCTTTCTTAAGCAGCTCGATGGGCTGGTTGTTGTAAAGTGTTCTGCGTCCGCCCACCATGTTTCCCAGAAACTCCACACTGTAGAGCTTTCCATAGGGGTTTTGAGGCCGAGGGTCGTTAACGAGGCAGATCTGCATAGAGATTACACAACCTGTGAGTGAGGACTACAACAGACTGAAGCTGATATAACCTGTGCTGCTCTTACCTTGTCCTGAAGATTATAGAGGGGCTTGACGTGCTTTGTGTAAAACTCCAGAGGAGTTAAAGGGCCCATGCGGTGGAAGGTCTTGTCCTTGTCCCGGTATTCCCAACAGATGGTGTCTGGAGGACTGCCCAGACAAACACTGGCCACTCGAAACACCTGAAGACATCAAATGAAAGAGAAAAGACACATGAAATCATATTGCCCCCAAACATTTGAACAGTAGTGTGGAAAACTCTCAAGATTTATGGCTCCTAATAAGCATTCAAAATTCAAAAATAGCTGATTGAAGTTTGAACTTTGAAGATGGATGACATATGGATGTGATATCTTAAATAAGACCTGGGAAAACAAAACAAACCACATTAGAGAAAGCTCTGGCTTTGACAGGATGTAGCTGAGATGAGCACTAAGAACACAAACACTGTGTGTGAGGCGTCCAATGTTTGACTCTGGTACTCTTTATTCTGAACTCAAACTGTTTTTAGTTCTCAGAACTTAGCCTTTGTTACTCCAATCCCAGGCATTTCCTGCCCTCTCCTGACCGCGGCCTGAGCTTTACATATTGGAACGCGGATTTCTTGTAGCCAAGATTAACTTGACCTTGATAATATGCACTTCTTGGTCAATCGCAAACGCAGGAAGGCAAGAAACTGGACAGATAAGATGTGCCTGTCTTTTTTCTTTTGGCATACGCAAGTAGGCGAATCAACAAAGACATGCGTCACACAAACTGAATTTTACAGAGAATTCTGGTTGACTTTATTCACCCTATATGAGATTTCATTTGTCTGGACATCATAGAAAAGTCAATAGAAAATAAAAACATTAATTATTTCCGGCTCCTTAAGCTTTTTTTTTTTTTAAGAAATAGTTCATTGACTAATGAAAACTTACCCTATGTTGTTTCACAAAAGGAGAGATTTTGCAGATTGTCAAAGCTGCTTTATTCCAACAAAAGTGGATGGTGATTTATACTATCAAGCTCCAAAAAGTACAAAAAAAAAAAAACACCATAAAAGTGCAATGAAAATATTAAATTCAAAACATACAAGACATATCCTCACGAGATGTGAAAAAACAATGATGCTTGTGCAATGCTATGTGCAAAGCTTGCAGGAGATTTTAATAGGATCTTATATTAAATAAGATTTTAATAGGATCTTATATAATAACTTATATTTTTGAGATGATTTAAGGAAACATTTTAATTTATTCCAAAAGGTCACTTTTGACATTTCTCTCTAATTTTCCCTATAAACAGAAAAGGCAAAAAGCAAAAAAATCTCTACACACTAAATAAAAACAAAAGCATAAAACCCCCCACTAAAATAACAAAAATAAAAACAAAAACAACAACAACGACAATAAAAACACTATATATACAAACTATATAATATGTATAAACAAATTTGGTCTGTTCATCACA
Organism: Spinibarbus caldwelli; assembly: GCA_039654775.1. Taxonomy (NCBI): domain Eukaryota; kingdom Metazoa; phylum Chordata; class Actinopteri; order Cypriniformes; family Cyprinidae; genus Spinibarbus; species Spinibarbus caldwelli. Next base: position 11,168,307 of record CM077253.1, on the reverse strand, counting down.
TGAAAAACACTTAAAGTAAAAAAAAATATTAATAATTATTATTATTTTATGAAAATAAAAATGTCAAATTGAAATAAAAATGGACAACGTCCTCAAAGAACACAGAACTCACAAAAAATAAATAAATAAAAAAAAAAAATAAAATCACATGAAGCTATCATATGGCTTCGGAAGACTCAATGACTACTTTTAATGGTGCTTTTTCATCGTATTGGGAGTTTGACAATATAAATCATCCACTTTCTTTTGCAAAATATCATTTGTGTTCCACAGAAGGCACTGGAAGAACATAAGGGGAAATAAATGACAGATTTGTCGATTTATTGTACTCTTTAGATGAGAGGTTTCAGAAGAGGTTTTCTCTAAGTAACCAACCTTCTCTCTCACCCTATTCCAGCCCTATCCCAGAAAGAAAACCATTTAGCATTAAAGTTTGTTTTCTCTATCCAGTCTTCCCAGAGGGAGAGTAAATACCGGAGGCGCCCGGCCCTCTTTCCTCCCTGTTGACCCGGCGTTGGACCCAGATGCTCCAACCGCACAAACAGCCTCTGCGTCGCACGCTCTCACATCCTCTCTCCTCCTTGGCAGGATAGATAAACTCGCAGTACCATCAAAATAACACGGGCGCCCGTTTTCCCTTTTTTTTGGCCTGTTGAAAAGTGCTGCTCGCGCAAAACAATGGACGTGGCTCACTGACGTCAGTACGGAGTCAGCGAGTCAATATTGAAACACCTGTCTGAGGCTGGGTGGCCACAGGGCAGCAGGAAGAGCTGAGAGGCACAACCAGGGATGAGCGGCTGGCTCGCAGGCCAGGAAGATGAGCATGTCACAGCACAATGTAAATCTTTTGCTTAAGAAAAACAATGTCTCATTCAAAAGCACTAAATCTCATCTCCTCTGGCTGTTCCGTCATGCCTTGACTTTGGATAATGCAGGATCTGTGAGTCGAAGCAACTTAACAAGAGCAAGGTGTATGGATGCAATGTTTAAATCAACTAAAATCAAACTTGTATGCATGGAATAAGCAACAGGCATTTGATCTGAAAGGTGCATGAAAACCTCATATATCCTAAGTGGATTGCTAAGAGCATTTGGGACTTGTTGCAGGAAAACTTTTTAGTTTATTCTAAAGGGTCAGAGCTGTGGCTTTGTGGTAGTGTGCACGCTAAGACACATCGAGCCATGGTCCTCATACGGGCATTAGGAGATCAAACCTGGCTTATGACAATTCTGTGTCACTCTCCCTACAAATAGCAGCAGTAAAAAAGCAAAACGAAATAAAAAACAAACAAAACAGATAAACTAAAAATGGTAACTCTTTACAATAAGGTGTCATTTGTTAACATTAGTTAATGTATTAACTAACATTAACAAACAATGAAAAATACATTTATTACACTATTTATTAATTTTTGTTAATGTTGGTTAATAAAAATACAGTTGTTCATTGTTTGTTCATGTCAGTTCACACAGTTCACTAATGTTAACAAACACAACTCGTGATTTTAATAATGCATTAGTAAATGCTGAAATAAACATTAACTAAGATTAATAAATGTTGTAGAAGTACTGTTCATTCTTAGTTCATGTTAATTAATGTAGTTATCTAATGTTAACTAATGAACCTTATTGTAAAGTGTTATCCTAAAAACTAAATTAATGAAGCAAAAACCAATAAATAAAATAAAATAAAAAAACTTGAAAATCTAAAACTAAAATTAAAAACTAAAAAAACAAACAAATAAAAAACAATAAATAAAACCCCCCCACACAACTAAATAAAATTACAAAGAATAAAAAAGACAAAATAACAAACTACAACAAAAAACAAACTAAAAATAAACCATGATAAAAAAGCAAAACAAAATTAAAAAACAAACAAAACAAAGCAGAATGATCCGTGTATCATTCATTCATTTGTTTTTTTATTTAATATTGAAAGTAGAAAAATGAAGAAAAAAAGAAAGGCTCCTTTTTCGTTTTTTCCCAAAAAACGAGAATTCAGCTTAAATTTTTGTTTTTTGTTCAGGGGTAGAAAAATGAATAAACAGCTTGAATATTTGATTTCTACACATGGGCGGGAATTAAACGCCCCTTTCTGCTGATTGGTTAGCCAAAGATCAAAGCGCGCCGTCATCTGCAGTATCACGCAGCAGAATAATAGTCCTCCGCTGCTGCAGTTGTACGGATTCCTAATGCATTTATTACAACTACATTTCATCTTTTTTCATCAAACAGACTAATGAATAGCTCGACACAATTCATACTGGGGCAGAGTCTAGACAGGGCTTTCTTCTGTGTAGATATATTCTATTCTTTGCATCAGCTGGGCATGGCAGGGTATGATCTGACGGCTGTCATAGCCTTCCCTACTCGCCCAATAAGTCTGTTTGTTTAATTAAGTAATTAATTAATTGTTTCAAAATAAATATTTTAAACACTAAGACAAAAAGGAAAAAATAATAAATTGGCTTGGGTAGGCTATATATAGGCCTATAATGTTCATGCAAGAACGGTCATTCTGACTGACAACCAGAGAACAACAGATATTAAATAGCCTACTGTTAGAGTTTTATAATGTAGTATTGTGTTTCATTAAAATTTATCATAATTTATATCTCAAAAGGATATGCACTTGTGAGCTGCTGTGCACTGGCACACAGGACTGCAACGCAAGATTTTCATAAAATATAATAACTTGCCATTTCGGTTTGTTTCTCACCAAACCCACAGTATACCTTCAGAATGCTTGGAATATAGGCTACGCCACAAGATGCATAGGATTATTTCACGACAGATGTGAATCTGCTTCAAAAAAATAAAAAAAACCTAAAGTCACCATTCTCTGCCATTAAATTGGCAAGTGCGAGCAGGACATTTTTTTGTGTTAAGTAATGAGCCTTTAGATCAACATTAAGGTGAGTAGTCACTCTAGTTCACACATAAATTGCGATGATTTAAATAAACTCAATAAACAGACAGACGCGACTACAGTCAAGCACAGACCAGTATTGAAGTGCACAGGAAACAAGCAGCAGTCATATTTATCCCTCTGGCCCTCTTCGTTTAAGAGTCACACTTGCCTCCTTCGCGGTCAAAAGTGACCGAAGCCTTGAAATGTAACTTTTTTTTTTCTCAGGAAAATCAATGTAATATATTTTTGTTCAATAATATTTTTTTATTATTATTTATGATTTTTAGGGAATTTTATGATACTATGCAATATTTATACAATTTTAATGAGCTATTTTCTCCACTAGAATTAATATATATTATTTTATTTCTTTATTTATTTACTATTTTTTTTAATAAATGCAATATTTCACATTAAAATAGAGTGAAGGTATTTAAAATCCATTTTTTTGAAGTGAGAATTGGGCCATCTGGAGGCATTAAAAAATAAAAACTTGTGTAATGTTGTGTAACCTCTTGTATTACCACCCTATATAGATATATACAGAGGCTTTTGGATTCCTGTTGTTTTTTGACAATTTCTTAATTTTTTTAGGTTTTGCTATTAGATATATATCTAGACATTCTAAAAGACTACTTTTTGTCAAGGTTTAGATATTTTTGGTTAGATAAGTATCAGGTTTTAAATTATTTTTTAATTTATTTTTGTTACTCAGTATTTGATAATTAACAACAAAACAATAAAATAAGGAATAGATAGTGATAATTCAAAACAATTTATACAAACATTTTGTAATTAATTGATATTTTATTCAATGTAATTCAATTAATGTTAACATATTTTAAAAATTTGCTCTGTTGCAGTCTTATCAGTTCATTTCTGTGTATATATGTATATGTGTGTGTGTGTGCATGTGTGTGTGCGTGTGCGTACGTGTGTGGGTGTCTATTTTGCACTCCTGATATTCTAGAGTCTCACCCCTTGATTGCTGCACACTTTTTTTCTGACCAGTGGCTGATTTGTAGTTTGTACCACCAAAAGATTCACTGAGTTTTCACATTTTTTCGTATTTCCCATTCATTTCCTATGTCGGTCATTTTTGACCTCGAAGAAGTCAAGTGTGACTATTTTGTTTTGGACCCTTTAACATATCCGATTCATGTCCATGATTTTTTTGTGTGTTCATATTGCTAATGTGACAGAAGTCACCAAGTGTCATCTCATTCCGATGAAGCTAAAATTTTTAAAATTTCAAAATATAAAATTTTTTGGTCAAAAATGACCGAAGAGGGCCAGAGGGTTAAAGCAGTTTAAATATGCAGATTAATTTAATATTGAGTACTGATTGATGTTCACTTGGATTTTTTCCCCATCGAGGGGAAATAACTTAATACTCTGTCATCTATAGTCATATGGTAAAATGTATATTTTTATTTGTGTAAAGTTACGTTCAAAATAACTACAAAATGTCATGCCTTTGAAAAATAAAGAGAACAACAGAATGCGCTGCTTTAGCTCGGTCTCCTTGAGCATCTTTCTGGCGTATGCCACAAACATGAACCACAGCAAATACCTGTCATTTAAAAGGCTTCATCTAGATTATTTGACATTAAATGCATCATATAAGTCACTTTGGAATAAATCACAGCCTATGTATCATGATAAAAAAAGTGACTTTACAGTCTGGAAATAAGGCCATAGCAAATTATTTTGCAGAGCCCCTATCACTTTAAGAACCGCTGGTCTACATAGAAGAAAGCCCTGTCTAGACTCTGCCCCGGTATGAATTGTGTTGAGCTATTCATTAGTCTGTTTGATGAAAAAAGATGAAATGTAGTTGCAATAAATGCGTTAGGAATCCGTCAAACTGCAGCAGCGGAGGACTATTATTCTGCTCCGTGATACTGCGGAAGAACTGATGATGGCACGGTTTGATCTTTGGCTAACCAATCAGCAGAAACGGGTGTTTAATTCCCGCCCACGTGTAGAAATCAAGTATTCAAGCTGTTTATTTTAAAATTTAAAATTTTAAAAATTAAACTGAAAAAGAGCCGTTTTCTCATTTTTCTACTTTCAATATTAAATCAAAAAATGAATGAAACGAATGATACATGGATTAAGCAGATAAACTAAAAACTAAATAAATAAAACAACAAAAAATTAAATAAAACCTCACAAAACTAAAAACTAAAAAAAATTAATCAAAATAAAAACAAAAAACTAAATAAAAATAAATGAAAACCCTCACAGAACTAAATAAAAAAAATTACAAATAGACAAAATAAAAGCAATAAACTAAAAAAAAACCCCTAAAAAATACAATTAAATAAAAAATTAAAATAAAACAAAAAACAAAATGAAAAAAATAAATAAATAAATAAATAAACACCCCACAGAACTATGTAAAAATTACAAAAGAAAAAAAGACAAAGCTAAGTAATTATTAATACTAATAAATAAATAAATAAATAAATAAATAAATAAATAAATAAAATGGAAGAATACTCCCCCACACCAAAATAATAATAATAATTTTTTTTAAAAATTTGACAAACTGAAAGAAAACAACAACAACAACAAAATGATTCAATTAAAAAACTAATGAAACAAAACAAAAAAAGTTTATGGAGTGGAGCTGGTGTGAAGAAAGACCTATTCAATGCCACATGCATGACGTCTCGTTCTAGTAGGTTGAGACACTGGCTTATCTGGGATCACAAGCACCTGCTCCTGGGTGTGGGCACAAGGTGCTCCAGGTATGAATATGACAAATAGGTGCTTGTTGACATTTACATTTACATTTACATTTATGCATTTAGCAGACGCTTTTATCCAAAGCGACTTACAGTGCATTCAGGCTATACATTTTTTTTATCAGTATGTGTGTTCCCTGGGAATTGAACCCACGACCTTTTTTGCGCTGCTAACGCAATGCTCTACCACTGAGCCACAGGAACAGTTGACAAGTAAAGCAACACTCTGGCTGGGTGTCTCACGTCAAAGTAATACATGTGCAAGCAATCAGCCATGCAAATGGGTGGATGTATGAAGATGCAACATGGCACAATTCCAGCTGCCTGTGGGTAGGTACGTGTAACTGTTTAAGATCTTCATAGTAAACATTGCTTTTCTATACGGCTGCCAGACTCTGGTACCGAGACCACAACGCTGATCCTATCATTTTTGTTTGTTTGTTTGCATCTGCTTCTCAAGCACAGCTTTGTGAGGAAGTAAACAGAATGAAGTTCAACAAAGGATGGCGTGTCAATAATTGGCCTTTTTTTCTTTTGTTACATGGCAGAAATGACACAACACAAGCCAAAATATAATTTAGAGCATGATCGGATGACCCATTAGAGGCTGTGAACAGCTGACAAATACATTTGATTGATTAACTTTAACTTTTCGTGTAAACATGAAACACATTTGGTCCTTTCGGACAAAGTTCAACAAGGGAATTTCATTATGTCTTTGCAGAGAATTATCCACAACCACAAAACAGTGACGAAACAGAGCTCAAACAAAAAAACAAAACTGCACATTCCTTTATCATACATACACACTGTCTCCTAGCATGTGCAAACAAACAAGAAGATATGAAAGATGAACACAATGTTTATATAACACAACCATGATGAATTGATTCTGTGATTAAAGCAGTTGTATCAGCAAATTTCCTTTGATCTTTTGAAACAAGTTTAATGTACTATAAAAACAAAGATTTTCTGAGCTCTGAAGAGTATTCAGCAAGGATGCAATATAAATTCATCAAATGTGACAGTAAAGACATTTACAATCTTACAATTTTTTTTTTTTTTTAAATAAATACTGAACTTATGTTCATCAAAAAAATCCTGAAAAAAAATGTATATTGGTTTTCACAAAAATATTAAGCAGCAAAACTGTTTTCAACATTGATAATAATAATAGGACCATGTGACACTAAAGACTGGAGTAATTACTGCTGAAAATTCAGCTTTGCAATCACAGAAATAAATTACATTTTAAAATATATTAAAATAGAAAACAGTTATTTTAAGTTTAAATAATATTTCATAATATTACTGCTTTTATTGTATTTCTGATCAAATAAATGCAGCCTTGATGAGCAAAAGAGACATCTTTCAAAGACATTTTACCAAACCCAAAATGGTAATAGTTAAATAGGTATATAAATAGGTAAATACATATGACAATGGTAACTTAAACAATGGTATAGGGTATTAACAATGGTAACTTAAAATGCTTCCTTAAAAAAAAAAAAATATTTTATATATATATATATATATATATATATATATATATATATATATATATATATATATATATTCAGGTGCATCTCAAATTAGAATATCGGGGTTTTTGTTAAATGTGAGCCAAAATCATCACAATTAAAAGAACCAAAGACTTAAACTACTTCAGTCTGTGTACATTGAATTTTTTTAATACACAAGTTTCACAATTTGAGTTGAATTACTGAAATAAATGAACTTTTCCACGACATTCTAATTTATTGAGCTGCACCTATATTTTATATATTTATTTACTCATTCATTCATTCATTCATTCATTCATTCATTCATTCATTTATATATTTTTTTTAAGGAAGCATTTTAAGTTACCATTGTCAGGCTGGAAATCTGTGATTGCACTAAGCTATGAACCGAAAGGTAAGATAAACTGAAATTATATGCATGACAGGGAAATGTTCTACAAACAAAACAAATATTTTAAAATGGATAAATTCTGAAGTCTTTGTAAAGTGATCGCTTCACATGAAAACGTGGTTTGTTTGAGCCACTTTAAGGCATGTCCTGCAGCACAGATGCCTGTCAGATACAGTCCTGAGATTGTAGTGACACTGTCCAGTCCAGCAGTGCCAACACATCACTAACCACAGTTAAACATGGCCACCTTTGATCTACCAGTGTGATTATGAATGGAAACAACAGATAAAAAGAAAAAAATGGAAACAAGATACAAATTGATTTTGAACCTCATACAAGTTCTGACTTGACTTGTTTTGTCTGTGCTGGACTAGCATTCAGGCTCAATTACGTAAATAATCTGACTTTCCTGCATTTGATCTCATCCACCGTAACTCACCATTTTGATATGAATAAAAGCAACGTCTCACCGCGTTCCTATTAAATAAACAAACTCACTTTCCAACAACTCCTCTGCCAGTGAAGTGCTACAGAAAACAAACCTCCACCAACCAGGTGGACAAAAAAACATCCCGTCGAAAACAGGAAAACGCACAAGTGGGTGAGAGGAGAATGTGTATCACAACCAGATAAACAGGGAAGCAAATCATATGTTTATCCTGGGAGAGAAACGCAGAGAACGAGCTTAGAGATATTAACTTAGACGTGTGCGCTGTGCGTCGTCCCTCCACAGATGGTAGAGGTATAGTAATAATGCCAGTGAGATTGCCTTTGCCACTCAACGACAGGCACCGGGCGATAACAATCATGTTTGTGGAACATTCTGTCATCAAGTCCTGCAGGCGCTCACTCTTTCTCTTTCCTCCGCTCACACGCATAAAAATGCGTGCAAACATATAAAAGATATGTTAAAATACACATACGCAGGTATTCACAAAACCAGGGCACGCTTTGTATGTGCTTATTTTGGTTCACAGGTGGTTGACAATGTTATTGCTCAGCTCAAATGGGGTTTAATTATTGATGTCTATGTTTTGTCAGATCGAGCACTTATGATATTTACAATAAGTCAGTACTTGCGTCATTGCGTCACTAACAGTCTGACATACAGAAGGGTACTGAGACTATTTAAAATTTAATAGGGTATTGTTTATTTTTAACAATATATAATAATAGTATAATAAATTTGATTATCTACAATCAAACTTTTTAAATATTTCAAATTCCTTAAACAGATTTTTGGACCCCACTGAATGTGTATTTAAAGAAGCACTTTTACTTTTATTTTGTATATTTCATTATATATGCTACACTAGTTATATCCTGATCTTTGACCTTTACCTTTTTATGGACTGAATTATGAAACTGATCATACTGCCTGTCTGTTTGCTGATTCTGGAAATGTGTCTAAAAAAGCTTTTATGTTTCCTAAAGCTGATACGTTGGGGATGTTTTCAGAGCTGGCAACTGCTGATAAGGAAAAAACTGTTGCAAATCCCGTAATTATAAAAAGTAAGCTTGACAGTCCCTTATCCACAATTTTACAGTTCTTTCTGCTTATGTGAACTATGCAAGGCTTTGCCGCCAAGCCTGTGAAAGATAACCTTGCAATATTGTCTGGCAACCTCTAGTGGTGGTTTCATAATCAGTCAAACAGCGCCCTCAACAGGGCTATAAGAATGGGACTATTCTGTTACAATTTTTTGTTCTAAAGTAGTCAATTTTTTACTCATCATCATGTCATTCCAAACTGTTATCTTTTTATGTAGAAAAAGAAAAGAATCCAATTTCTAATACAAAATAATTATTATTTAAAAATTAAATCAATATGTTGCCAAGATCTTTAATTATGTAATTGATGTGCATATGCGGTATACAGGTTTGGAACGACATGAGGGTGAGTAAATTATTATTATTTTTTTTATTTTTATTTAATTTTTTTTCAGGCTGAACTATACCATTGTCATAAAACAGAGGGCAGGTTAGCTCCAAAAAACAAACTCACCTCCTCAGTCATGGTGTCTATAGTGTCAGACAGCTCGGTTTTAGTGGCTTCACTGGCCACCATGTTCCTCAGCCTTAGACAATACTCCCTCAACTGCAACACAAAAAAACAAATGCAAATTACAAGTCACAAAAATAATTATATTGAAAAATGAATAATGCTAAATAATGTGTCTAATTATATAATATCTCAGATATGCTAAAACACAACGTATAAACCACTGTATCTAGCTTTCTCACAATATTTTAATAATATAACCCCAAAGTAAACAGTGCTTCAAAAGGCAATGTAAGCATCACATTATGAATATGCTAATTTTAGAAGCTTATGCCATGACTCTGACCTTAGCCATGTAAAAAATGTAACCTTTCGATCTTTTCAGGCTACTGTTAACTAAAAACAAACTAAAATGAAAAATTGTTTTGGGTAACTGAAATTAAGCAGGAATCAATTAAAATATAATTGTTAGATGAAAAATTAGAAATGTTGCCTGAAACAAGTTTAAGTACCAAAATGACTAAAGATAAAATTTGGTATAAAATAAATAAAAGCTAAATAGACATTAAAAGAAAGAAAAAAACAAAACAAAAAAACGGCAAAAGCAAATCACAAAATAACTAAACTTAGATTAAAATAAAAACTGAAAATATAAAAATAAAAGTTAGTTCAAAATATTAATAAATAATATAAAAGTAAAAAATCTAAAATAACACTGGTTGCTTTGTTGAATCTTTTCTGGTACATTATCTCATATTTGTTTTAGCTCTTCATTAAATGTCATGCGGGCCGAAACTGCCATCTTCCTCATTTATCTACAAGACAAGGGAAGTGACCTTAGTGACTTTATCCTCTGCTCATCCGATGACTCAAAGAGCACTTCTGTGATGGAGCCACCAGCTCATACGAAGCCACTAAATCCTCGTTCGGTAAATGTCAACATGAAAGCTTGAGGGGATACACGGTGCTGCAGACTGAGAGTTGCTTTCAAAGGCTGAGCGTAACTCACCTTGTGATTGAGGATATCGTTCATTCTACGGGAGGCCTCGGAGCTGTGAGACTCAGGGAAGCACTTCTTAGGGATGACGCCATATTTTTCTGAAAAACACGTAGGGTTTTAAATGCAACTTGAATGTAAAGAAGTACAAAGTTGGTTTTCATTTCAATTCAGTGAACAGATACCAATTCACTTTTTAATTGACAAATAAATGCTTCCCCTGTACAAATGTGAGTTTAGTTAAATTCAACAGAGCTGAACTCACCAATAAGGTTAACCAGCATATCCCACTGCCCGCCATCATTGGTAGGATTTGATAGCAGGAACTGAACCAGTCTGCCATCTACTGACTCCTTCCGCTGGGCTGTCTCCACACAGGCATGCAGAAAGTAATAGCATCTCTCCACCTGAGACAAAAACAGAAATATAGATGATTAGGGGGTCTGTACCATCAAGGTGAAGGGGCAGAGACTGGACACAGTGGGCCACAAACATCCAGGGAACACAATACATCTCACACAAAAAGAGGATTTACTGCACTTTTACCATTTACACAATGAGAGCAAACGATAGACAGCAAAAACAACACAACAGAATTACAACCTCAGAGCCTGGTGTAAATAATTATAGTTGATTCTTAGATTAAACAGTCAGACCAGGAGGTGTGGTAATGCTGACTTACCTTGTCCCAGAAAAAAAGATATGACTGACTAAATTCAAATTCTTCAATGTTAAACTTCTTCATAAATGGAAGACGCATGACATTGAGGCATGAGAAGATCCAACATCTCCCTGATGGAAAAAAAAAAACAAGTACAGACAGTGAGGTCAGGTCAAACCTGACAAGAAAGTACTTAAACTGTATTTTTTTTTTTTTTTTTTACTTTACAAAGGTTCTTGTTTTAAGCCATTTGCACCCTTTTCAGATTATGATGATGCATTCATGCAATAATTACCATTTATGCAATAATTCATCTAGCAAGGTGTTTTTAAAATATTTATTAAAAAAGATGCACTACCATTCAAACGTTGAAGTTAAAATGTTTTTGAAACATGTTCACCAAGTCCCTATACTCAAAAGCTGCATTTATTTGATCAAAAATACTGTAAAAAGTTATACTGTGAAATACTATTACAGTGTGCAATTATTGTTTTGTATTTTAATATATTTTAAAAAATAATTTCTTCCTGTGATGACAAAGCAGAATTTTCAGCAGACATTACTCCAGTCTTCAGTATCACATGATCCCTCAGAAATCATTCTAATATGCTGATTTGCTGCTCAAAAAAACATTTATTATTATCAATGTTTAAAACTGTTCTGCCACTTAATATTTTTGTAGAATCCATGATTTCCAGGATTCTTTGATGAATAGAAAGTTACTGACCCTCAAACTTTTAAACTGTAGTGTGTGCGTGTGTAATCTTACATTATCCAGGCTTTATATTTTATACATATATACCAAGTTATTTTTGTTGTTTTGCTGGTTCTTTAGAAAAAATTCAGCAGTAGTCTAGGACTTTGTTGTGCAAAAACACAAGTTTTCAGTTACTATTATTTAACTGGAAGCTTTTTCTGGACCATTAATATGACTGACACTTTCATCTCCTGTGGGCCTAGATTATTTTACAGAATATCTGTCAGATGAGCTATTCCCCTGCAAAACTTTACTTCTCAATTTTCCTCACAGTGTAGGTACCTGAGTTTTTCTGGTTGGTGACAGGTTTGCCCTCTGTGGGAATGCTGTGCTGGAAGACGTGTACTGTGTCCTGGACTGTCTGCCGGTGTAAACACACCTCTAACGGATCAATGCAAGTCGAGACGTTCTGGGCGAGCAGATATCGTGGCTCCGAGCGGAAGCGCTTGACAAAAGCTGATGCTTTCTCCCGACTCAGTCCTAGGCACAAACACAAAAAAAAGAGCTCTCAATTTACAGACCAGGATAGACAGTGGCAGAGTGTGATACTGTGCCTTTAAACTTTCACTGATGTATTGCATAATCATGAATGTGGAGAAATCCTGACATGTATGACTTTCTTTTTGTAATGTGACACACAAAAGTTTGACAGAATGACATTGTCAGATTCTGCCTGAAATGATTGACAGCCAGCTCTCTGACTTCAGTTTGACTCCATTCATTGTTTCTGTAGTTTGCCAGTGTTAGCTCATCTTTCCCATAGCAAACGTATCCATTTCCAATAATTACATGTAAACACTCGTTTTAACCCATTCAAAGCGTCACTCCAGTGATTTAACTCGAGCATACGCGATCAAGAGTTAAAAGTCAACCTCACACCTTTGGTTAGTCACTTTCAGCTGTAGTAGTAAACAGCTCGGTCTAGTCAGCCACACAACGCTACTCTAGACTCCATTCACATCAACATTTGTGAAGCTCTGAGCCCTCAACCCACACCTACGAGCTGCGAGAGACAATATTGACACATACGCACCAGTGTCCATGTTTGCAGGTGAGGAGAGGAGGTGTTGGAGTCTGATTTGTAGGTCTTTGTTTATTTCATTCGCCGACAGCCAGTCAGTCCGTGCGGAATTCCGGAAACAGGAAGTCCAGTGAAATCGCGTGTCTTTCTGTCGAGGTGGCCATATCTGGGGAAAACCCTCCTTTGTGGAGCTTCAGTGGGGACGTGGTAGTGGTATTTTAATAAATACCATGGTATTTACGTGGCACTAAAGGTTACTTTTCACGAATACGGTACTTATTTTAGTGAACAAAGTACCACATTTCAGCTCTCATTTTGTTAGGGTGGTTACACAAAATGTTATTTTATCCTTGCTTGAAGGAATCTATATTTAATTTTAACGTGGTTTTAAGCACTATGCATCATTAAAGTTTCACTTTAACCGCGTAAAGCCGGTAAATGTGGTGTTTACATGGAATAATCATATGAGTTTACCTTATGGTCCGAACCCAGAGTCTCTGCATCAGAAAGCGATAAAACTAGCTTCTTCCCTCCGAAGACTTGTGTTGCATTTCGGGGCAAAGCAAAAAAACATTGTCGAACAACAATATAAAAACTATTCACAGGTTATTCTACAACTAATTGTATTACAAATTATACTACAACTGGAAAATACTGTAAATTGATAAACTGTTCGTTTACTGTCTCCGGCAGTGCCTAGTAGTCCCATTTAGCAACTTGTTAGCAACCGTTTTTTTTAAGAAACATAACAGTTTAAAAAAAATCACGCGTGGGGTGTAACTGGTGTGTTTTATGTCGTAGAATAAAACGTGAAAGTATCTTGAGCCTGTGTGAACCACGGACCTTATTTAAGGGATTTAACCAAAATCCCTTTCAAAAAACCCATTGACTTTGGGACGATGGAACCGGAAGTGCTAAAATGCTAACTAGCTTCCGGGTTTTCGCCTACAAAGTGACATCATAGTTCCACCACATTGACGAACTTGCTGTTTTGTCAAGGGGCGGGGCAATACTGAAACACCGTCTAAGCTGTTCGCCAATCACAGCGCACTGGGACAGCTAACCAATCACAACACATTTTGTTTTTCGGAAGGCGGGCCTTCATCACTAACTAATCGAGCCGTTTGTGCCAGGCTGGGGAGGAATGTATTGTAATAATGTAAATTATGTGAAAAATAATGCGATTTTCGAACCACCAAGCATGAGAGCATGTTCTAGTACACCCCCAAAACAAAATCAAGACTTTGTAAAAGAGCATAATAGGACCCCTTTAACAATAGTGAGATTTTTTTTCTTCAAATAACAAACAGGCATTATCATTGTTAAACATTCCCATAACAAATCCAAGCAGCTACAGTCAAAGAGAAACTTCAAAAATAAAATAATTATTTACAAATAAGAAAATTTACCTATAAATAAAATGCCTCCTTCATGTTGAAATTGTATTATACAAAAAAATCAGCATGAAGGAGGTTCTTAAACTTAATAAGATGTTGACTGTAATTTAATATGATCACTTATTTTTTTATCTTACATAGGTTTTGCTATTTTGCAGCCTTGGTTTTGCAGTTTTCTATCAATAAATGTCCAATTTGAAATGGAAAACCACTCTAGAATGCGTAACAGGATAGGAAATTTAGTCCAAATGAATTTGGTCACTCAGTAGAGATTAGCTAGTTGAAAGGACTTGTTAAAGGACAAAATTTGCTGAAAAAAAAATCATTTAATTTCTCTTATAAAAATGGTTGAATGTAAATGTCTATGTGGTTTATTGGTTGTTCCTCATTTCTGTTTCCTGATTGTTCCCCAGGTATGTTTTGCACATTTATTCATGGTATATGAATTTGCACAAGTGTTTCATGGTATATGCTTTTTTTCACTGTGTTCCCAGCATGGGAGTCAATCCTATGACACTGATGTATCACAAGCATCATTGTTAATTAGTCTTGTTAATGTGTTTGTCCATGTGTATTTCATTGTGTAAGGCCTTGTTCTTCTTTGACTGATTTTTTCTTTGGGGAGTCATTTCTTTTAAATTTTGTTGTTTATGGTCTTACTTTCTGGACTGTTGTCTTGTTTAATAAAATAAGCTTTAACAAATTCCTCAATCTTTCCTCTCTGAGACTCTAATTTGTAACATTATAGTCATTATGGTGTGTTATGCTGCCATGGTACTTTTTGTTTGTGCCATGAGAAATGTTGGTATTTTTTCAATTGTTATGACTACAGTCCTAGTTTCTTTGGTGATGGTTTTGCCCAATAATATTTCAGACTTCAGTCGTGAAATCAAAATGCCTCCTTCATACTGAAATTCAGTTTGAAGGAGGTTCCTTAATAAGATGTTGATTGTCAACTATAGGTTGTCAAACAGAATTTGATATCATCTAATCTATTTTCAGTTTCTTTGGTGATGGGTTTGCCCAATAACATTTCAGACTTCGTCCTGAAAATATAATTTGTTTTAAACTTTGGACATTTGTGGAAATTGCAGTGTGTGCCACTTAAGTCTGAAGTATGATCTGTCTTCTTTCAGTAAAGCGCAGGAAACAAGGTTGAAGTCCATTCCAATGTAACATTAACAAGATATCTGCAACAGAGTCTTACGTAAATCATTAAACCAAGCTGTTTATACAAACTAGGACTGAAAGAAAAGAAATGTCTTCTTGAGTTTTATTTCCAGGAAATTCTTAACAGGTGTAAATATGTTTTAATAAAAAGTTGAACAGAAATGGAATAATAAGTCCCTGAACAAAGTAAGGATCAATATCAAAAGTATTGTATGGTCAGCAGCTGTTTAAGTACTACACTGCATCTCATCCTCATGGACTGGTTTGCCAGTCCTTACTGTGATGTTTCCAGGCCAAGGGTCAGAAATTAATGGGGGGAAAAATGTCACCAAAATGTCCCTGCACAGTTAAACTAAATCTATTACGACTGTCATGAATAAAGTGAAAATGAAAATTAGATGAAAAGTGTCGACTGTGATATTTAAATTAGATCTGCTCATGTTGCATCAGATTTCTTTTTACACTCTTTTTTTTTTTTTACTGCATTCAGGATTATAACCAATCACACACGATTCTGTTGAGTTTATGAATGCAATGGCCAATCAGAAGCATTCAGATTAGTCATTGCTGAAATGCCGGAGTTTTGTTCAGTGTGCGTGCTTGCTGACTGAATTCTGCTGTCTAGTGAATTCTCTCACCATAAACAACAAAGCTCAGTTACACACATGATGTCAGTAGTGTACACAGCTTCACTGATTATAACGAAGGTTTTTGAGACTGCCTAAACTCGCACTAGACTTAAGTCAGTGATAAAGTTGTTTGATAACATAAATGTTCTTTACTCGCGTTCTAGATATAATTTACTCACTGTCTGAATAACCATGGAAATGAAAGCAATAGATATAAATAACTTACAATGTTTTTATTAAACTGTGATCACGTTAAATTAAAAAATATATATTTTATGACATGACACCCATATCTGGTAATTGCCCAAAAAGACGGGTTTATGATGTGCATAGTGAATAGATTACACTAACATTAGGCTACTTTTAGCCTCACCCTGGAGTTGGTTCACCCTCCTCCTATGGATGTTTTCCCACTGCTCCACCAAGATATTTGCAAGTTCTTGAACTCATCTGGGGAGACACATGGTTACAGGTGGTTTACCACTGCAAGGATGATAAGCTGTCCTTCCCATCTACCTGTAAAACTGTTAAGTGTCTTACATTATGGACATTACAGTTAAATGTGACCTTAATTGCCTACCGCCTGTAAACTGAACGGTTCCACAGGTGCATGTGCAATAACTGTTTATAGTTCATTGAACAAGTACAAAAATTATTGTTTAAACCCTTTCCAAAAAATCTGATCTGTGAGCTGTCTGGATTTTGGATAAAATAGCCTACAATATCCTGAAAAAGGGACTTGCTGAATATGCATGTAATATAACTGCAATCGAAATTAACTAGTTTTACTACCATAGAAAAGAAGGGAATGAAGAAATAAAAACAAAAAAGCGATGTTGTGAGACTGCTGCCCTCTGGTGGCTGTAAGTCACGTGGAAAATATAAATGAAATGTGACTAAGGTTTTGCCACAAGAGGACAGTAACCTTGCATAACTTCCACAGCTACATTGCCTTGAGTGAATACAACGTTTATTAATAGTTTTATTATTAATTCCAAGAACACTTTTTTATAGTGCACATGCTGCTAATGATTACTAATATGTATCAATAACTATAGCCTATATTTTAACAGCGTTGTTGTAGTTCATAAGGATGCATCAAAACATGAATAACTTTGAGGACTGAATAACAATATTTACATAAAAATCAATTGTTAGACGTGTATTTAAAGTTATTGTATTTGCCATCTCTGCAGCTTTTTTGTCATTTTAAGTTCTGACAAGTAAAACCAGACAAAGAAGCAACTCTTCTCTGTCTCTTTGACTGCTTCCATAATTCACCCACAAGATGGAGACTCTTGTTTATGTCTTTTGTTTCTTATAGTGGATCTTGGCCTTGCTGTTCTGATGTTTTATACTGGGGAAAGATCCATCTCACATATTGAAATATGCATGATAACTGAAATATAAACGATTTGTAAAGACATGCTATGGAATGAAAATGAATTTAAATTGCATTTAATTTAATATCCAACAATGATGAGACATGGTTTGAAATTCACCCAGTCTGGCAAACAAATAATTCCATATTTATTATTCTAGATGAGGCAGATATTAACAATGGTTAAGGAGTAACTCAGTATCCTCATTGGGTTTATTAGTAGTTGTTTATTTGTAAAAACAACTTGATAATGATTCCAAAAAAGGCAGTTTGTGCCAGAGGAATTATTAAATACCCTTGTCTCCTTTTAAACCTGCATAGTGCCATGTTGTTGCTCATAAATAAATGTGGAATTCAATGCCAGATGTTGCCCAGTCCGGCCAATTCTTAAGGTTTTTCTGTGTTACTTGCAGAAACAATAGTGTGGGTGCTCTTATGGAGAAGGGGGCAGATGGGTTCCCCTCTTCAAACAATGTGTGTAGAGTGGGGGAGGGTGTTATGCATTGAAAGTCATCCTCGACGAGATATCACCCTTTCACCAGTGTGACAGAGGGGGGAAAACTGCACGGGTTTATGTGAAAGCTCATAAACCCATATTGCAGGAATGGAGAGCTTTAGCCACTGCCATCTGTCCGAAATGAACATTTGCGTGCAATGCGTTGCTGGCAAACAGAATCTGATTTTTGTTTTGCTACAAGCTTTCATGGTATGTAAATATGGAATAATGAAGTCTATCATTTTTGTCAGATTGTGTATATATATATATATATATATATATATATATATATATGGTGCATTTATTCTACACGGAAAATAAATAATAAAAATTTATATTTATAAATATCAAAAATATGTAATAATTGTAAATTGTTTATATAATGTTATATATTACATAATTCTGCAATATTTTTTATTTATTTATTTTTTTTGCAAGAATGAGTGTAGAATAAACTAAATGTTTGCCTTTTATTTAGTTTATTCAGGATACGGTGAGGTTATCTTTTCATCCACTTGGATCATCTACTTGGATCTGTTAAATGTAACACAGATAAACACCAGATAAAAAAAAATATGTATCATATGTGAGCGTGCTAAGTAATCCCATTCCCAAGTTCCCCAATCCCACACTATCAGGCCTGTATTTGATTGCGGATTCATGGAAGTTTACTTCATTTTTAAGCAATGGCATCATGTATCATAATTCTCACATTACTGAAGCTTTTGTGGTCTAAATAAAATAATCACCCATTTTATTTCATGAGTAATGAGCTTTTCTAGGATACGATGGGTAGAATAAACAAAGCAACTGACTTTGATTGTTTCACATTGATTGCATTTCATGGATGGCCTGACTCAAATGAAAACAAGTGTTTTATAGTCATTTATTTTGCTCAATTTTCCCCCAGTAAATAGGAGCCAAATGTCTCAGTATCGGTTTGCTACATACCTCCACTCAAACTGAGCATAGGCCTATGTATTTCGGATGACACTGGCGCACTGCTGAGTTTTTCCACAGAAATGTGAAATTGCGTGAGGTGGCTCTTTGTGTGCATGCAGTAGACGGCGCAGCATCACCTTGATGCGAATCTGGAATAAGAGAAGCGCTCGCCTCTGGCCTTGTGTTGACACAGGAGTATGAGTGTGTGTGACAAGAGGATACAGAGAGTCTTACTGGACACTGAGGACACTATACTGTAAAAAATGTTTTCACCATGTTACAAAAACATCTTTGCATCCATCCATTTAACATACATTTATATTCATTTATATTCAATTTTAACGTATTTAAGAAAAGTGAGTTTTTATTAGTGATTTAAATGCAGAGTTTTAAGTTCAAATACTGCATTAATCATTAACATTATCATCATCAGCGCCATCATCATAAATTAAATAGTTAAATGTAATACTACTACTTATAATGAGAGTAAAATTATGTAAATATTATTATGTTATCATTTGTATGTAATTTATTTATTATTATTGTATTATTAATAATAATAAATACAACTAAAAAATGCATAATGATAATAATAATAAAATTTATGTCATTATTGTTTCATTTGCCATTATTATTAATATTATTGCATTAATAATAATAATAAACTAAATAGTTAAATGTAATACCACTACTACTAATAATAAAAATAAACTTTTATAAATTAAATATTATTGTTTAATTTTGTATGTAATTGTATTTAAATTATTATTATTATTATTATTATTATTAAGTAATAATAAAATGACAAATTGAAAATAACTAAGTAAATAAATAAAGTACTACTACTACTACTAACAAATAAAATGACAAATTACATAATAATAATAATAATAATAATAATAATAATAAAATTGCATTAACGATATTGTTGAATTTGTCCTTTTTTATTATTATTATTGTATTAATAATAATAATAGTAAATTAAATAGTTAAATGTACTATTACTACTACTACTACTACTAATAATAATAATAAATAAAATTATATAAATGTAATATTATTATTGTTTAGTTTTGTATGTAATTGCAATTGTATTATTATTATTATGTAATAATAAAATGCCATTAAATAAATAAATAAATAAATGTACTAACACTGAAAAAATGACTAATTGAATTTACTAATTTTTTTAGGGTAAGTGGTTGCAATCAATTTATTTCAGCTACATTTAAATAAACAAATTTAGTTGACTAACTTTCAACTAAATTTGTTTATTTAAATGTAGCTAAAATAAATTGATTGCAACCATTTACTTTAAAATTTTTTTAGTAAATTCAATGAGTCATTTTTTTTCAGTATACTCTTACTAATAACAATAAATAAAATGACAAAAATTAAACAACAACAATAATAACAGTACAAATCACATAACAACAATAATAACAGTCATTATAATAATATTATATTGCCTAATAATAATAATAATAATGTACTGTGGTAGAATTCTCTTGGATTAGACAGAGACGAGCTGTGCATTTAGAACCACGATTTTTATTTTTTTCCATCCCTGCGCATATTTTACAATGATGCTCTCGCATTTTCATCACCGCCACCTCCTCCTGTATTGTCATGTGACAAGCAGGATTTATATACATCGCTTTGCCGGAGAAAATCAAATCTCGACCAATCACAGCTCGAGGTGGGCGTGTCTGTTTCTCCACATTTGACAGCCGCGGTCTCGGCTCCACGTGACGTCACCCGCTGCCCTGAGCTCCAGCAGAAACGCGCAAAGATGCTCTGAAAGCAAGACTGCAGCATCTCCGAGTCAGAGCCTACAAACACATCGCATCTCCTCCAAGCGCTCGTCCAGCGCTCCAACGCCATCCAGCTCTATCTGAAGGGTTTGCCCACCTGCATGCGGGATCCGCTCATTTTTTCTTTCGCCTCTTGTACATTTCCCGTTGCTATTTATTATCCGAATATTTTATGTTCTGCTGACCACTGAGGTCATATATTGTTTTCAGCAGGAGAGCGCCATCGCAAGCCACGAGTGAGGACGTTTCCCCACATCACTTGTTATTAATATCAGTACAGCCTGAGCATAATCGAGCCACTGGATATCGATGCGTCTTTCATTCTGTATCTAGGCTGCAACGGAGGATCGACGCACCCCACACATTCATATCATCGTGATTTCACATTTTTAGAAACAACCATATCTGCGTATCGCGTCTAGAGAAAACGAGAGCGAGCCTAAAGCTTCTTTATAAAAAATGATGGCCGGTGGGGCAGTGCAGCAAAACGGGATTTTCTCCAATCCGCATCATCACAATCAACAGCCGCACATGGAGTCTGATCCCCCCGATTCCCGCAAAAGACCCCTGGAGACCCCGACCGAGGCCAGCAGCACCAAACGCACAAACACAGGAGGTAAGACCCAAACGTTGTCTAGATAGCGACTCTTCCCAAAGACAAGTGCTTTGATGTAAATCCATGAAATTATACTCATTCGTGATTCATTTTCGCTTTCCACGGAGCATCTCGCCATCTACCGTGGACATGCTTCACCAGACATGTGCATCTAGGATTATATTCATATTTACAGTTCGCGTCCATTTTAAGTGGCCCAGAATTGGTGCTTGCGTCTAGTCGTACGCACCTACGATAGTCGTTTACCAAACACATCCTCAGTACTCCTAAATTAACGGCTTATGTATGGAATAAAGCGGTTGTATATTCCTAAATATTGGCTAATATCATGAGCACGTACCAAAACATTAGAAAACATGGCTCGTGTTTTACGCATCCTTGCTATCACCGCAGATGACCTTGCGTTGTGATCTTGTGTTTTGAATTTATCATCTTTTGTTTTGAAATTTGCCCCTGAAAAATACAGTTATGAATGATAAACGATTAGAATATTTTTTATGAGATGTATAATGATAGTGTTAAGAATTATTATTCTACTTGCACTTTAATATTTAATATGATACTAATTAATATGAAATGTTTTGTATGCGTGCTTCACCTGCATCACTGATATTATTCGACATTTCAGTGCTCTGAAGTGCACTATGAGCCTTCAATATTTTACTGTAGTCTATTGTTTATACTGGACCCATGCTTGCTTGTTTATTATGCATTCCTTCAGATGCCATATAAGAAGTCTCGTGTGCACTACACTTGTCTGCTAAACTGTTAGGCTAGTCATCTAATTAATCAGTTAAAAACAAAATATGCATGTATTTCTTAACATTTAAGTGTTTTAGCCGATTGGTAGATCTTAGTTTGGTAGCAGGTTAACCACGTAAAACACTGTTTTTCTGATATGTGATGGTTAAATCCCCACCTTTAGTGTCATTATGGAGGAAACCATCTTATTTGGGTCTTTTTGAACTTCATCACGTTAAAGAAGAAGAAACATCTTCATATTAGAAATATTAGCCTGGACAATATATCTGCGGTCAGAATTAAAATAGAAGTGCAAGAACAATTTATTTCACCTGCTAAAGGGTTTTTCAGTAAAGTGTTTGTAGTTACAGTTAAAGGGTTAATCAAGTGATTGGCCGATGTTTACATGTGCAAGAATCGATGCAGATAGCGTTATGAATTGTCAGTCAGAAGAAGCATGCTGGACTCGTGGGAGGCATAACCTGCAGATCCATTTGCTCAAATGAAAAGACTCTGATGCTTAAGAGATCTGGGCTTCACTGGAATTTATTTGCCAAGAGGAATTATTCTATGGGGTTTCTAACGCGAAGGGAATCTGGAAATTTTAATATTGTCATTTCCAGGCCTGAAAATTTCAAAGAAATTCATAAAATCTTGAAATGTCATGGAAAGATGGAATTTTCTCTTGGTAATACACAATTTCTGTTGTTATGTTTAGCTATTAAATTATAGAATTGCTCTCTGTGCATGCAATCTCTATAAAATGATTGAAACCCGTAGCCAGTTAAGTAGTGTAAAACTTCAGTGGTTAAAAGCTGTAGGAGCTTTGATTCTATTTAAATACTCAATTATTAATTCCAGTTTATTTAAAATAGTGTATCACATATATTACAGTAGTGCAGAAGGATGTATTAATATCACAACACAGCAATTTTAGTATTGTAAAATGACAGTATTGCTCTATTTAAGCATTTATATTTGTATTAATTCATCCATATGGCTCTCTGGAAAATTATAAAATAGAAATGTTTTTTAAAATAGATTTAAAAATATTAGCCTATTCATTTAGTGTTTTGTATCTCTAAGAGTTGATAAGACAGATAAATAGGTGGAAGGGAATGTTCTAGTTTTTTCCCCCATTTATATTAAAGGAGTTTTAAAAATATGACATGTATTAACGTGGTTGAATCTGTTTAGGGTCAACATGTACTCATACTTTCTGCTTTGTGGTTTATATTTAAACACAAGACGTTACACAGGCAGATCATCGGCCAAGTTAGTGTGAATCTAAACCATTTATGTAGTTTTTTGGACCGCTTTTGAGTTGAAAATAAGGATCCAGTCCTATGACAATATTATGTCTAATTTGTTTTCTCATAACGTTTACTGTCTTTGATTTTGTGTTTACATACTTGCAGGATTAGTATCATATTTTGTGTGCCTTGCATATTGTTTTAACTCTTTATTTATTGGATTAAATCATGATGCAGATGACAAATGATTGCATTTTAAGGGCTGCCTGAAAAACAAAGTTATAGTCATTAAGACGAAAGTCAATTGGCTTAAAACCAAGAATCATTTTCCTGCCAATTGATCGTTAAGGCTTCAACTTCAAGTTCACCAAAGAGCCTCTCTCCACGTTCCCGAGCTGTCTCATAAGATGTAATGTTTTAATCTTGTAAATGGATGGACTGGCACAGTACAGTGCTTCCATTTACAAAAGGTTGTTTTAGGGGATACAGATGTCCTAGCTGGACGGCGTGAGGGGACTGTGACCCTCTAAGGCTGGAAGAAACCGTGGAAGTGTGTGTGTGTGTGTACGATCCTGAGTTGTTTTTACTATATAAAGACATTTTCGGTTGCTGCTCGGCACTGAATTTGAGACTAGCCTTTTTTTTAGATTCTCTTGCTTGTGCATTTCTGCCCGCAGGATGAGAAAATAGATGCGGGATCTGTCTTAGAAGGGGTTGTTACATAAACATGATTTGCCAGCTGTGTTTGAAGATTCACCTCCACCCCCTCAGACATTTATACGGGGGACCAATAACCGATTCGTCGTTGTCGCCCACTTCGTTCACTCACATCCTACAATGCAATACTCCCACCGCTTTTCAAATTAAGCGCACAGGTTTTGCTATGGCTGTTTTTGATAGGCTCAGCAGAAATACATTTAGGGTGCGCTGGGTTCTGCTCCCCCATCGTTTGTTTGTTTCGCCTCTAATCATGGTTCTGGGTCGGGGCGATCGTTACTTCTTCCTCCCCGAGTCCCTCTCTCTCATTTCCCATCAAGTCATTGATTATCCAAGCAACCCTCTGTCTATTGATCACCGTACGAACACGAAGGGGGCGCTGCTTCATTTTTTTCTTTAATGCACTGCGTCAAAGAAAAAAAAATCTCATGCAGGATGGTGAGGATTTGGGAGGGCGTTGTAAAAGGCGGCCCCACATTGGATGATTTGCTTGCCTCTCTCAGCTCGTCTGCCATGGAATGGAGGACGGGACCTGAGATGAATATGGATGAGATGAATGAAAGAAGCAATGCGAAAGCTTCTCCTTGAGCCTTCGCGCTTGTTAGAACAAAGCATGCTGCTTTCTCTCACGTGCGGCAGAAAGCTTGTAGCATGTTCTATTCCGGGTGCAATGTTTATATCGGAAGCCATTTTGGTCAGGCAGTTGCTTGGACAGCCGTGCAGGGAAAGTGGTCCTTTCATCACTCCACTAAAATTAGATTTATGTTTGTTATACTTAAGCACAAATGCTGTGCAACCCAATTATCTGAAATCTGAAATCTAATGTGGTGTAAATCTACAATGCGTACAAGAAAGAAGAAAAAAGAAAGTGTAGCTTTATCGCTTTGTGCCTGTTTTTTAAGGCCCCCAACATAAGCCCACAGGAACCTTCAATCCTCAAGCTGATTTTGCTTATTCTGAACCACGGCTCTCTTGGGAGCCTCTAGCAACCAATGATCTGTGTTTACACCCACTGGTTTATTATGAGTAATACCCATTTGGGCTTTTTTATTAATTATTCTGACTTCTCAGTGAGTGTGATGTGTGTAATCATATAGATGTACACACAAGACAGGGCTTATTAAGATATTAAGTAGGCTGAAGGTAAGAATAACAGCGTACCAACTTGTTCTTGTTTTGTTCCCGGTGTAGCACAATGGGAGGAACTCATTTCCCTCAAAGGCACTGTTACGGATATGCATGTAGTGTAATCCACTGATTTTTCTCAGCCAGGGCTTTGTGTTGACAAGTGACAGGAAATAAGTTTGATCCAACTCAGACATGGGCTGTAGATGCTCCATATTTTAGAAGAGAAGAAACTGAGAACGTCTTTTGAAACAAAACTGATTTTGGTTTGTACCGTAGGCTAATTAGGAATATTCTGGGTTCAGTAGTTCATTACAAATTAAGCTTAGTCAACAGCATTTGTGGCATAACCTACAAAATAAAAAATAAATAAAAATCGACTTATCCCTCATTTTCTTTAAAAAAAGCAAATATTAAGCTTATGGTGAAACACTTATAATGGAAGTGAATAGGGCTAATATTCAGAGGATTTAGAAATATGAGGCTTCAAATTTTATAGAAGCTCTTTAATTGTTCTGTTAATTCTTGTGTATTATTTGAGCTGTTCTTGTCATTTTTACCGGCATTTTACGGCTTGTAAAACTGGATATAACTTTACATAGAAAAGTTTAGTTACACCAAAATCATGTTAATATGCGTACTGTTTACAGATTGGCCCCCATTAATTTCCATTGTAAGTACCTCACTGTAATTTGCTATCTTTGTAATCAACATTATGCCACAAGTGCTGTCAATTGAGTTTAACTTGTAGTGAACCTGGAATAATGTTTGAATTCAGAGCAGTTCACTGAATGTATTATTCAATGATCATTGTCATCAGGCCATGTTTGATTTAAAATATTCGTGAAAATTATTGGAAACCTAAAAGTCATTGCTATATGTTCATTATTACCTCATCCTGTATCTTCATCCAGGACGTCAACATTCACAGGTATGTTCTTGATTAGAGCAGGAGGTTTAAAGGTGGACTCTGTCATTGTTCTGTACTTCACCTGTTTTGTTTTTCTAGCTGACATTTCCACAAAGATTAATTTTCTCATTCACATTCTTTTAGAGAGATGCAACCAAGCGGCCATCCATGATCCACCATTTTCATCAGATTTTGTCGGATTTCACGGTAATTTGTTTAATTTTCTGCAAAAATTACATACAGATTTTGTTATCTGCAACCAGAGTCTACCTTTAACTCTGTGATGTTTCTTTCTTTAATTTTTCACTGCATAACCACCATAATGCTTTGTTATATTCTTCTGCTCATAATTAACAAAGTAAAATGTGTAACCTTTAAAACAGCCTAATATTGTTATGCTTAACATAATATCACGTGTTACATTAATTAGAGTAGATAATGTCAATTATAGCCAGTCTGGATGCAGCCTCTTGATCCAGTTCATGACAGACTTTTGTTAGATGCTTTTGAAGAGAGAATACTTATGTATGCATGATACACATTATTTATGAACCCTGCACCATATTAATCAAGGTTAAATTTAGACTCATCCAAATCAAAAGGAGGACAGTCTTAGCTCTGTGAGAAATCTGGGTCATTGCAGAAAAGCATGTATCTGTAGTGTTCTGTAGACACAGTTTGAACCGCCTGTTTATGATGTGCGAAAACAACGGCAATTTTTAGTATGCGAGTGAAAAATCAGGACTTGTCATTTAGAGGTGTCTGCGAACCCAGTTCTGAGTACATTTATTTGTGTCACAGTAACCTCCATTATTCCCTTGTTGTTTATGCAATTCACAATCTGGTGGCATCCAGTACAACTATTCTGGCTAAATATGAGACTATACTTGTTTAGTTAGAGATCCGCTTCATTACACATCCAGATCAATTGGCCTGTGATTCTAATGAGATTACCTCAAGAAGACTTAAACATGGTTAAAATCATCTCATTGCGTACTGTTAAAGGGATAGCTCACTCAAAAAATGAAAATACTGTCATCATTTACTTACTCTCAAGTTATTCCAAACCTGTATGAATTTCTTTCTTCTGTTAAACATAAAAGAATATATTTTAGAATATATTTTGAATGTTTTTTGAATGTATTTTAGAATGTTCAAAATATTGTTGGTCCTCATTGACTTGGAAAGTCAAATGGGTACCAGAAACTGATTGGTTACCCACATTCTTCAAATGATCTTCTTTTAAGTTCAACAGAAGAAGGAAATTCATACAGGTTGAGGGTGAGTAAATGGTGACAGCATTTTAATTTTTGGGTGAACTTTTCCTTTAAAGAGATAATTCGCCTATAAATGAAACTCATTCTCATGTCATTCCAAACCTGTATGACTTAATTCAGTGAAATACAAAATGTTTTAAAGAATATTTAGACCATTCCATTTAATATAATAAAAGTGAATGGGAACTGTGAGCTTCCAAACAGAAAAAAAGCACCATGAAAGTATCATAAAAGTGGTCCATATGACTTCTGCGTTATATTTGAAGTCTTTGATTGAAGTCTAGTTTTGTATGAGAAACAGATATAAATGAAGTTCTTATGCATTGAAAATGTTGACGTGTGTTTGACATTTGCATATTTAAATTATGGCTGAATCATGAAGAATCAATCTGTTGAGTCACATATTTTCTATGAATCAGCTGATCCACATCACAAAACCAATGTGAATGATTCATTCATGAATCAGATTTGAATTCAGTTCTCGACTTCAACTGAATCCGTGATTTGCACTCAAAATTACTAGCTCACTGAAGGCGACAATTGTCAGTGAATTATGAGTTCAATTTCAGTCAATTCGCCAACACAGTTCTGCACACAAGTCATAAACACTACTTTTATGGTGCATCAGAAAACTCCAGTTCCATTCATTGTAAATACATGGAAAAGACAGATTAGTTTATTATTCAAATTTACTCCTTTGTGCTCCTCAAAAGAAAGAATGTCAGTTTTTAAATGCTATAAGGTGAGTGAATAATGAATTTTTATTTTGGTTGAACCTTAAAACCAATCTACTATATTAATACTAACCCTCTCTATGAACAATCTGATCTGTCACGTCCATCTTGTTAACAGTACGCTAACACTTCTCTTAATTTGGTTCACACATAACTACAGACATGTGTCATTACTTTGTCACTGATGCAGTCGGGCCTTCGACCAAAGCATTGTCTTCGTTGCCATTGTTAGCCCGTTTGTTTTTCCAGCTGCACTCTGACATTAATACTCTGTCCAGTAGTCTCTTTCATTTTTACCCAATCATCAGTATTAGGCTGCAAGTGCATGTAGCTTAGCCTAGCCATCAGCCTAGCTTGACAAGATAAACTGCTTCTCCAGAATAACAATCTAATCTAAAGCGGCCGTCTTCTGGGAGCCGACACAGATTAATTGTGGTGGAATATTAAGCGCGTACCCAAGCGGCCCAGGCAGAAGGATACAATGTCATGTTAAAGTCACGGTGATGGGACCATGTACTGTGCTTCTGCTGACCTGGATATGCAGCAGCCAGGTAGAGCCCAACAATAGATAAGGCACTTTACTGCTCCACCGCTGCTCCACTTTCAGGAAAACGTTTGCTGACCTTTCTCAAGAGGGAAGTGAAATCAGGATGTCTTGTGCTATATTATATGCACCTTACTATTCACTTGCTATAAATGGCTACTTATATACTTTACGACGTCTAGCTTGCCAGTTACATTGAAAGGGAGTCTCATAATACGTCTTTTCAAATTCACCTTCTCTTGCACTTACTTTGATTGACGTGTTTAACAAAATGTACCCTCATCCCGGATCTTTCCAACTTACATAACTTGCAATTTTCTTGTCCCACTAACCTACGCTAGAGTTTTTGTTCTGCTCTTGACTGTTATCGGCCCTCCTTAACTTAAGCGTTAATACTTGTGGTTCAGCATTAATTACAACTCGTTAAGTCCACTGATCTTATTATAGTGGTCTTGTAGTTCTTTGCTGGTCTAGTATTTCAGCTTGACTTTTATTTATAGCTGCCTTCTCTGATCGCCTCTTAGACAATATGTGCGTTTTCTCATAAGTCAGGCATTTAAGGAGTCTAGCATTGTGCAGCCTTATTTTATATCCGCTACCATTTAAAAATTGGACACACCTCCTCGATCTTTATCACTTTATTCTACATTTCATAATAATTATAAGCCATAATATCTGTGATGTAGCACAAATTGAAGTATGTGACTTATTTAGTGGCCAAAAATGTTAACTTATCTTATATTTTAGCTTGCTTAAATTAGCCACCCTTTGTTAGATTACACTCTGGGCATTCAACCAGCTTCATGAGGTGCCACCTGGGATGCTTTTTAAACTGTATATATTATTAAAGAAGTTCCCATGTATCCTGAACACTTGTTGGCTGGTTTTCCTTCACTCTCCCTGCTCAAATTCATCCATTAAAAAAATTAATTACAATGTAATTAAAAGTTTAGTTATTTTAGTAATTTATGTATGTCTACAAAAGTAGTTTTATGCATTTAAGTGTAAACATAAATGCATAAATTAAATTAAAATGTCAGATTAAAAAAAATGTATATAAAATTTATAATAACAATAATAGTTGTACATATTAGATTGCAGAAAATGTTTATTTAAATAATTAATCTACATGTTAAATTACAGAACATTTGTATTTAAATCTATTGCAAACTGATATTTACTAGTAATAGTAATAGTAGTACAGAAAAATGTTTATTTATGTATATATTTATTTATTATATGTTTTACATATATATTTATTATTTTATTGTATTTTGATATATATTCATTTATTGTATGTGCCAAAAAATGTGTAAATCTATTGCAGTTTTTTTTTTTCTCTCTTTTTCTGTTTCCAGAGGAAGGCGAATATTTCTTAAAGGTCCTGATTCCAAGC
The DNA here is from genome assembly GCA_039654775.1 of Spinibarbus caldwelli. Taxonomy (NCBI): domain Eukaryota; kingdom Metazoa; phylum Chordata; class Actinopteri; order Cypriniformes; family Cyprinidae; genus Spinibarbus; species Spinibarbus caldwelli. The sequence continues at coordinate 11,138,146 of CM077253.1, read as the reverse complement.
TACGCCGCAGGCTCTATTATTGGCAAGGGTGGTCAGACTATTGTCCAGCTACAGAAAGAGACAGGGGCCACCATCAAGCTGTCCAAATCCAAAGACTTCTACCCGGGTAAGTCTCCTAATTCCAGAAAGCTTTGAAGGGAACCTTCGTCAACCTCCTCTTGTTTACTGCACCACCATCCAGTCATTAAACAGCACACATTTCAAAGCACCTGGATTATATTATAGCTTAATTAACCCATGTTATTAGTCTACGCTAATACATTACCAAAGATACCTCGTTCCCAAAGTCACTGCAACTTGTTCTTAATGAGAATCATATGGGGCGCTGTCACCTTTGGGCGTGCGGCCACACCATATGGCCTTTATCAGAGCTCAGGTTACAAAGCGTGCCAGATCAAGTGGGGACAAAGAGCTGAGAGACTCACAAAGGAGCAAGTACGGAGTTCAGAGCTTAAATAAATGCCGATGCAATGTTTGAATGGTTCCTTTCTAGTAATGTTTATATTTAGAGAGGAAAAAAGAGGCATGTTTTGTATCCGTGTGTGTTGGAATTCTTTCAGATGTTTTTAGGGATGGGGTGACACAGAGGAAACGAGAAGTGGCGGGGGGCTTCTGGGCTCTTACTTAAAAGGGCTTTGTGCGATTTGCTCATCCTCCCATCGTTGGCACGTCCAACAGGGCACCTCTGTCCCGTTCCCGTCGGGATGTGGAGCACAGAGCAATGGCCAGCCATGGCAGATGCCAAATACAAGACACCTCCTACCCACCCCCCTTTCATTGGTTTTGGCAACCTTGTGTGCTCCAATGTCTAGAGCAGGGGGGCCACGATGGCTACTGAATTAAGGGAGAGGAACGTAGGGGAATAGCTGCCGGTGCTGTGCTAGGTTGTTCGAGTGCTTAATGGGGGGTTCTTCCTCTCCAGTGAAGGGGGCATCTGTATGGAAATTAGTATGAGCTTTTCCTTGGGTGCGAGTCAAAAGATCCACCTGCTGTGCTGCTCTCACGGTGGGGAAGGAAGGAACATTTTAGCCGGTTAAGGGAGAAGTGTCCGGTATATCTAAATCGCTAAACCGTTTAAAGAAGCACATCATGTCTCTGAAGATATCATTTGTGATAGAAATGATGTCTGCTGAGCTGGCATTTAATTTTGGACAAAGCAGCGCTGGCCTGAGACATCCATTATTTCTGCAGAACGGATTTATTGGCTGTCTTCGCTCTAAATATAGCTCCTGCAGCATTTATTGGGAAACAGCCATATTATACAATGACCTTGCATTTGTGAAGTACACTGTTCCATCTTAAAGACGCCGCAAGAGTCTGTTAAGTTAAATGTAGCTTATATGTTGCCATTTTTATTAACTAGCATGCAAATTCATGCGATTTTAGAACATAAACTGGATGTTACAGTTAAGTGGCCACTACTTAAAGGGATAGTTCACCTAAAGATGAATATTCTGTCATTAATTACTCACTCTCATGTCATTTTAAACCTGTATGACTTACAAGTAATACAATATAAATATGTTTTTTTGTGTTCCACCGAAGAAAGAAAATCATTCAGGTTTGAAATGACACGTACAGAATTTAAATTAACTACCCATTTAAATTAGATTAAGTTAAATGTAGTTTATGTGTTGTCATTTTTATTAACTTACATGCAAATTCAGGATGTTACAGTTAAGTATCAGCTTCTTAAAGGGACATTTCACCCAAAAATTTAAATTTGGTCACTTACTCACCCTTTTCTCATTCTAAACTTGTATGACTTTCTGTTTTCTGTGACACAAAAATATATATATATATGTATATAAAAAAAAACATCAATGCGGTCCAACACTGTTTTAGAGCCCACTGACTTTGTTTATATGGACAAAAACAGTTTTTCAACATTCCTTAAAATATCTTCTTTTGTATTCCACAGAAGAAAGTCATACAGGTTAAAAAAAACAACATAAGGGTGAACAAATTATGACAGATTTGTGTGTGTGTGTGTGTGTGCAAACTATCCCTTTAATTACTAAAAAACAACTTCAATTCAAAGACTTATGTTCCACAGTCATTTGCATGAAAAAAATGGCACCAAAAGTCACATTTTAACACACAATGCTCGCTTGATTTTTCTTACAGCATTGTCAGATATGAGTCCAGAGAATTGCATCATCCTTTTTTCTTTTATAATTGGCCAGCACTCTTCCTCTCAGGTTTCCTGAGTGTGTGTACATTCTGACTTTTCCCTGTCCAAGTCACTGATCCCCATCCAGCCTCTCTGTCCCTTTCAGCAGAATGTAGCACAATATTAAAGCTCACTCCTAATCCAGCACCGTGATTGCAGTTTTTCAATGTTTAATACCCAGAGAGCCATGTGGCCCTCCCCCCACACATTATCAACATTACTGATTTCTCTGCTGTGTAATCGGCTTAAGACCTAAGCTTTGTGGCCAAAAGATGAAAAGCCGCAATATTACATATCTAGGGGCAGAAATTAGTTTTCTGTATGTTTATTTTATTTGTTTTTTCTCTTCCTCCTTTTCTTCAATCTTATTCACTTACATAATTCATTTTTATTTGTGATGACCTTAGCGTTGCTTAGTTTAATTCAAGCCGAGTCATGTTTTATTTAGCACACTTTTAAAAACAGTACTGAATTGCATGTTATTTGAAATTAAATGAGTGTGTTTTATATTGAAACTAATTTATATTTATATTAAAAGCAACCAAAGCAATCTTTATATGTATTTTAACTGTAGTGAGTAATGCGCTACTGTTAAAATTAAAATCAATCACTTTAAATGTCCTTTATGTTAGTATGTTGTACTTCTTTAAAGCATCATAAAAGATTATTATAATATCAATAAAACATACTTTAAAGTAAATCTTTTAATTTGACATAATCATAAAGTATAATATTTCTTTAATTAATATTATATTATCTGCAAGTACAGTTTTTAAAAATTTACTTTTAAGATTTGACGTTTTTCATAAGAGATGTGTGTCTTAGTATACTTTACTTTGTGTAAAATACTTTTTGGACTATGCAACAATTTACCATGTTTATACCATGTTTTTGGCTTTTGAACTACCTTATTCTCATAGTACCATGTAAATACCATGATATGTATCAAAGTACCTTCAAATCATTGTACTATAATATCACCATAGTACTTTTTTTGTAAGGGAGTGCTGACACTTTTGAGGTTTATGACAGAGTTAGCTTTTATTGCTACTGACTAAGCAAATGTTAGCAAGAGTTAGCAAGTAATTATGTGACAGTGTTTTGGATTTGGCCTGTGGAAAAGTGTGTCAAAAAAACTCGAAAGATTCACACTCGAGGAGTGTTATGTTCAGAAGGTGAAGTTGGTTTGTAGCATTGTAGCAGCAATGCTAAACTGAAATTGTCTACTGCTAAAAGGTCAATATGTCTTAAAGCTTGTGCGTTCTAATTAATGATTCAACACATTTTAGTGCTTGTTAATCAGTCTGTCTGTGAACTTCATTAATTGAGCGCTATGTGTAAGTGCTAGCCTAAATGTTAGCATGTAAAAACGCTATTGTCAGAGACAGCGGGATAGTCGTCATCTGGGCTGTGGAGGAGAGAAGAGGTACCCTTAATCCCTGTGGCTTTGTTTTCTTTTTCAGGCACGTGACGTCACTTTCTGTGGCCGCTAGCCCTCAGTGCCAGCCAGTGCCTGAGACTCACACTGTCAAACTGTCTTGTACAAAAGAGCCTTGCTTTCCAGAACGAGTTTGACGCGAGTCTCATCATAGACAGAGCGATATAGAGAGAAACACTTAGCGAGGGGGATGATGGGAGTGATGGCGCAGACAGTGATCTTGAAAATGATGAAGATGCTAGTACATCAGAGTACATTTGTGATATAATTAGCATGTTGCCCACTTAGCGTGCTGACGCTTTCAATTAGGTATGACTAGACCTTTTTCAGTGATTGTTAGGAAGATCTTCAGAATGTGATTTCTTTCTTTCTTTCTTTCTTTCTTTCTTTCACTGTTTACCCTTGAGAAAAAAGTGTGCTTAATTGTTATAATTGTAGTGTTATTTAATATTACGTTTAAAGTAAAGATATTTTAAATGTACTAAATTGCAACTTTGTCATAACAAATGTTTTGTTACATATATATTTAAATACATGACATGAGAGTATATTTTAGTTTACCATAAATGCTTTTAGTACATTTGTCAGTAAACTTAGCCATATTTCAAAGACAACAGAAGTAATTATGAAATTACATATAAAGAGGTACTTACTGTAAGTCCTACTTTAGTATGTCAAAAAAGCACTCTTAAGTTTAGCTAATTGCTTTTAATATAAAATTAAATTATAATACATTTTCATATAAACGCAAATAACACTAAATTGAGTTTCTGAAAACTACATTCAGTTCTCACTCAAGTATATTCTTTTAAAGTGTATTATTTTAAAGTATCTTCCTGCTTTCCCCCCTTCTCTTTTGTATCTCTTTCCTCTCGGGTGTTGTACTTCTGCTTCTGTAATGTGCGGCTTTCCGTCAGATGTAATAGAAAGCCTCAGAGGGACCTGCCATTAATAGAACACTGCAAATTTATTCCAGGGATCAATTTTTGCATTATGGGAATGGTGCCTTGTCCTTTCCTCCAGCCCTCCCCCTTGTCCAACCACCATCTCTAGTGCATCTCTATGAGGCCTCAGCACAAATACTATTGATCAGTCATGCCACTGCAAAGAGACGGGATAAAGGCTAAAATTCACCATGCGACCTGAAGAGAATAGCAGGTGCATTCCCTTCAAATTTGAAAAGCCAATCTCTTTCCACCCAGGAAGCCCACTGACAAAATCATTTTGATAATTTATACCTCGATTCAATAGTGTCGGCAGGGGATGTGGGTAACAAAATGTAAAAATGCAGTCTTTCCCTTACCCTGCTCAGAAACACTGAGGCTTGTCCACATTAATTATCTACATTGAGGCAGACCTACATTAAAGAGATAGTTCATCCAAAAATGAAAACTCTATCATTTACTGACCCTCATGTCATTCCAAACCTATATGCACACAAAAGAAGATATATTGATGAGCATTGTGGTGTAAAATCATTGGACCCCATTGACTTTCACTGTATGAACAAAAAACACTGAGAAATATCAAAATATCGTTTTGTGCTTCAAAGAAGAATGTCAGTCAGAATATGTTGCCTGGTATTTGTAATTTTTTAATTATTGCATTGGCCGTTACAATTTCTGGTCAACCACTACTGATATGGTCATATGGGTTCAAAATGACATGAGGATTAGTGCAGTAAATGACAGTTTTAATATTTGAGTAAACTATTCCTTTAATCTGCCTCTTTTTTTCTGAATTCCATGAAAATCTGCTGAATTGACTTTGAGTGCTGAATTGTGTTAGAATCATCAAATCACTCAAGTAGCAGATGTATGGAGCTTTGTGAATATCGACTGATTCAGTTCCTCCAAAATCTGCAGGCGTCGATGCAGTCTGAGTCTAGTATTTCACACACAATAGTGCTTGTTGTAATGGACAATTCTCATCACGTAATACGTTAAGATTGTTTTCAGTAGTTTCACATGGAAACGGTGAAAAACAAGTGAGCTGATGTCAGTCATGAGAACTGAAGCCAGTTATGAGATAACGGTAAACCATTTTGTAGATCTGAGAGCCTTTAATCCAGCATTCCTGTAGGTCTGAGCGGCGTTCCCTGTCTGTCATCCCTCAGACTCTGCATCATTAGACCAGGCACCGAGTGGGCGAGAGTTTATGGGCACAGAGCTTAGGACCTCAATAACTGTCCCATGCTTGGCGATGTGGGGAATAGTGGCTTCGGACAAGGAGGATATTGGATTTGAGAGCTAAAAATATCCCTTCAAAGGTTTGACCCATCTGTAAGTTTTTCCTGTGGTCTATATAATTACCTCTGACACTGAGCTTACCGCCTGACACTCCTGTCATCGCCCATATTAGACTCTGAGTTGTGTATGTTTGAGTCTATCAAGGGATTTGAGATATTTGTGACGGTGCAGTTATGTCTGATCCCTCGGAAACACAGGGACAGAAAGATGCAGACATGGAAAGAAGTTGAGAGGGGAATGGCACAGTGAAGGGGGAGGAGCGATTGAATATCCAGTTGTTTGAATGGTCAATGATGTGTCTAAACTGTGTAGGACAAAGAGGAGTGGTGGGCCACTCTTAATGACAATAGAAGCTTTTGACATTGTTGACGACACAGCTCTTCAAGTGCGGGGGGAGGTGGAGGCGCGCAGGCTGCTCTCCCATCTGCCTGAGGAGGTGTTGGTGTGTGTGTGTGTGTGTGTGTGTGGTGACGGAGAGACAAATAAAACAAGAGTGAAAGAAAGAGGAAAATGGCAAAAGTGAGAGTGCTGTGCACCACATAAAACTGAAATGACTGAGTTTAACACATAGAAATTTTTAATGGCCCAATGTTTACATTTTACTAGATGAAAGTTCTTATGTTGTAAAATGTAAATGCTAATTTTTTATTTATTTTATTTAATTTTATAATAAAATGTTTACCTGAGGTATAATTTTATGTATGCCTGTATATATATATATATATATACACACACACACACACACACACACACACACTTTGTTGTATATTATAGTTATCTAATAATATAAATAGATAGATAGATAGATAGATAAATAGATAGATGTTAAGTAAATGTTGTTTAATTTTTATTTAATTTAATATATTTTCCATGTTTTATATAGTTTATGTTACAAATTTCTACTTGTGACATATTTTATATGTGACATATTTTATATACTAAATTATCTTATAGCTATATATAATATGTTATATCTTATATATATATATATATATATATATATATAATCTCATATATATATATATATATATATATAAATTAGTAAACTATGTAAATATTGTTTATGTTACAAATGTCAATTTATATATATATATATAATTTATATCATATATGCATATAGTTTATTAATATTTATGTTTATTTATTTATTAGGTTATTATAATTTAATATATAATTCATTTCAGCATACAAATCTTGACCTATAGTTGCCATCATTAAATTATGTATTTATCAGTATTTTTTCAGCCATTGACCAGTCAGCTCTCAAGATGTCACTCACTAAAAACCCCATATCAATTAACTAGTAATAATGCTGTTAAATGAATGGGTTATCAATCATCGTCTGTAACTCATAGTAGTGATAGTAGTTGTATTGAACGAGTCCTGTTTTTTATAAAACTGCATCCTGGGTGTCAGTGGGAGTCCTGACGTGTTACATAAGTGAGCCTGTCTCTGTGCTTTTGTCTGAGGCTGTCAGTGGAGTAGAGATGATGAATGTGTCAGTGGGAGACAGCCATCCTCATCTCTCGCTGCGTTCACTCTGTCATCTGCTGCACATTTTATGATGAGCTCATCAGTAAAACCCACCCTCCATGCTCTAAGCTCAGCAATTCAGGGCCTTGACAGATTTTATTTATATGCATGGATATCTACATACTTTTGGCGGGAGAAGCTTACGTGCAACTTTTGTCAAAAGTGAGTCACTTGGGATAAAATCACATTAAATGAATAAATGTAACATAAATATAGATATGAATATACATATACAGTGTTGTTTATATTATATATTATTTAAATAATAGCATCCTATATTTTCAATTGTTTAGAAGAGACTTTGGAATTTGTATTCAATTTTGCATTTTAAATAGTATTTTCAGTGTTCTATTAAATTTATTTTTGTACTTTATATTGGTATATGGTAATCAATTTTTCTCCCTTTGTTATTGTAAATAAAAGCTTGATAAACCATAAATTATATAAAAAAACCCCCATCATTCGATTTTCCAGCCTCGTCTATGTGCAGTGCGACTCATGTCTTAAAGCTGTGTGCAAGGTGCACAGCATCTGTCCCATGAAGGTGGGACCTCTCCTGGGGTTTGGTGCAGAGCTGACAGGGGCGACACCCCCCCATCCCCCTTTGTCACAGACACGCCCTCCTCCCTACGGTTTCTCACTCCCCCCCTTTGAGACAAAGCATGCTTTGTTAGTCTCTACACTCGGTTGCCTCAGAGATGGGAATTAAAGTGACGGCTCCAGAGGAAAGAGGTTCCCCTCTACCATCATCATTATAGCCGTCTTTCTCTGTTTCCCCAGCTACACCAGGCAGGTAGACAGGCGACAAAGATGTTTTTCGCTTCTGTGCCGATGTCTGCCTCTGGGCTTGGGGAGAGACAGATGCGTTGTCTGAGAAATAGAGAGAGAGAGTTAGCCGCAGTAAGGATGGATACTCTCGCAGTCCGGTCACGTAGAGAGGCCACAGACTCCCACAGCCAATCGCATAGAGGCAGGGCCTCCATTTTGAAGTTCCCGCGGAGGGAAAAAAGCAGTGGCAGATGTCCTGCTGCTTTCACTGGCCGTTTAAATTGTGATGTAAACAATAACTTTACTGAGAATTTTTTTTAAATATATGAATGTTTATTAAAATTAGTATATATATATATATATATATATATATATATATATATATATATATATATATTTTATTATTATTTTTTTTATTAATTTTAATATATTTTTAAAATTATTACTGTTGTAGAATTGAGATTTATTAAAATAAAAAAGTATTTAGGAAAAGTAAATGTTATATAAAATATATTACAATAAATAAAAATGATTTGCTTAAGTTACTGGAATACATTACTACATTTTAACAAGGTTTTAATTAGATTTCTGAACTAAAATAATACAGATACTCTCAAAATTGCCAAAAAAATAATTATAATTGATGTAATTAAAAAATGCATATAATTTTGAGAGACACTCTCAAAGATTAATATATAATTAATATTTTTTATTCTGATACTTATTACACAGAATAATTATTCAGAAGCAATTTTTAATCAAAATCATTCACCATGTTAATGTACCTTTAAAATTATTTTAATATCTTTTGTAATTATTAATGTATTAGCATTGAGATTTGCTAAAATAAAAACATTTTAGCAAATCTTATGTAAAATGTTACGTAAAAAGTAATAATTAAGAATAATAATTAAAAAAGTATTTTCTTAATTTACCTGAATAAATTACTACATTTTAACTAGGTTTTTGTTAGATTTCTGAACTAAAATTATACAATTTCAAAACTGGCAATAAAATAATTATTTATATAATTTATGCATATATGCAAAGTTATAATTTTTTAATTATTAATATGTTGTAGCATTGAGATATTTGTTAAAATATATTTAAATAAACAATTTAATAAATGTTCTATAAATGTATACTAAATATTATTATTATATTGCTTAAAATGTACAATTAACAAGGTTCTTAATGGATTTCTGAACTAAAACAATACAGACAATTTCAAAATTGCCAATAAAATAATTATTATTTATATAATTTATGCATATTTGCTAAATCAAACATCACCACGTTAACCATATCTTCAAAATAATTGTAATATATTTTTGGAATTATTAATATGTTGTAGTATTGAAATATTTGTTAAAATAAAATGAAATGAACAATTTTAAGAAATGTTCTATAAAATTTACACTTAAGGTTCTTGATGGATTTCTGAACTAAAATAATACAGATACACATCTCAAAAATTGACAATAAAATAATTATAATTGATGTAATTTAAAAACACGTATAATTTTGAGTAACACAGTAGGATTAATATATAATTATTTTTTTATTCTGATCCTTATTCCACAGAATAATTATTCAGAAGCAATATTTAATCAAACATCGCCATGTTAATCAAGCCATTTGATTAATAATCATTTTTGCATTGAAGCACAATCAAAAGACACAAAGGCCTCCAGCACATTTCTATCATGGCAGATCCACCCTAATGACACCTGGCTTGCCGGTTGCTGTGGCATTCCCTCCCGTTGCATAAAGAGGTTATAAATGCAAAATCATTTAATGCCTGTGTCCTGCACTGGGCCAATTTAGCATTTGCACTGAGACATTTGGGGCTTAAATAAGAAAAGCCCCTTACATAAGATTAGGACAATGGAAAGCTGCATTGTGTAGAGTAGGGGGGCACCTTTCCTCTAAAACGGAAGATGGTGAGGGATGACAAAGAAGAGTATTGAGTGTTGGCGGTGGGTTTCTTTTTGGAGCGGATCCAGCCTCCTCGCAGAGGGGACAAAGCTCCCCCTCTGTGCCTCAACAGAGCCTCTAAAGGCACCGAGTTCCGCAGCTGCCTCCCGCTCCGCCCAGTTGCCTCCCAAAATCTCTAATCCCCACTGAATGAACCCCGAACTCCGTTTCCCTCTCTCATACGCTCACTTCCACCTTGAGCCCACTAGACCAGTGATTAATTTCTCCTTCATCCCCCGTCAGCTGTCGAAAACTTCCCTTCAACACACCGGCTGTATGCTCGTATTAATTGCAACAGATCGGCCACGGCTAATTATCTTTGACCCCTTTAGCCTCGTAGGAGTAGCGTGTGTCTGTGCATCGACTATGGGTTGGAGAGCACACATTTGGGAATTTGCGTGCACAGATATCCAAATGTAAGACTGCTATTTGATATATATGTGGAGATAGAGTCTTGTACAGTCTTTTTGATCACCTTGGAGCATAGGTTAGTTGAGCTGTTTGTGGGTCAGCTTTGGAGCTGGAGGGAACAGTTGTTCCTCAAGGGGAACTCCTGAGATGGTCATATGACCATGGCCTTCTAGAATTATGTAGCATGAGGATTGGGAGGGGTGACTTGGTATCTTTTGTTGTTTCTGAAGATACAGCTGTACCGATATTTTTTGCTATCAACAAACAAATCATGCTATAAAATATATTTATTATCTGTTATATTTAGTGCTGTCAAACGATTAAATAAAAATTTTAGATTTTTATTTATTATATATATATAAATATACACGCATACAGTATATATTTTGGAAATATTTACATGTATATATTTATATTCATATAATTTATATCATATATAAATATATTTAATATATAAACATAACATTTTTCTGAAATATATACATGCATATGTGTGTATTTATTTACAATAAATATAGACAATACACACATATTATGTAAACAAAAACTTTTATTTTGGATGCGATTAATTGCGATTAATCGTTTGACAGCATTAATTATATTTACTGTATAACTGTTTTATATTATAAAATGTGTGTATAAATAAAACAATATACAATAAATATTATAGTGTTATTTTAGTATTGAAATACTGTTGTAGTGTTTTTAATATTTTGAATAAGATTTTAGTTGTATATTTTCTGCTTTCACTGTAATTTTAGTAAAAGATTTTAGTAATTTTGTAATTTAGTAATTTTGTTGTGTTTTTGTCATTTTTTAGGTTTTGTTGTTTTTAAATAGTCTTTATTAATTTTTATTTCAATTTTAGTTTTAGTTATTTTACTACATCAAGTTAAACTAAATGAAAATGAGAAATGTCGCCTTGTCAACTAGCTGAAATATTTTATTTTATTTCAGTTAACATTTATGTCATGTAATGAAATTATATAATGAAATTATATTATAAATTATATATATATAGATATATAGTTTAATATTGTAAAAGTATTTTAAAATATTGTGAATATATACATTATTTAAGATTATTATTATTATTATTATTATTATTATATTACTAAAATGAAAAAGTATTTATTTTATTTAATTTCAGTTAACATATTTCATGTAACAAATTTTTAATGGTTTTCATTTTATTTTTAATTAACTGTAATATTTGATATAATTATTTTAGATTATTGTGTGTGTGTCTAAAGTAATACATAATTTCATGAATGGCAAAAGGCAAATGTATGAGTGATGGCATATAAATTCCATGGTATATGAATTTGATAATGCCATTGCACTCTTGTGTAAAGTTTAAAATAACATTTTGGCATGTCTTTGTTTTCTGGAACCTCGTACTAAAGCTAATATCTTGTCATCCCTGTGATTTTGTCATTTCTGGCCTAGAGTCAAGTGAAACAAAGACACAGATTATAGTTTGCTATTCTTGTTGCAGCCAGGCTGTATGATGTTGCCTTTTCAGTCACATGAAACCTTCGACCACAGACACAAAGAAGATTGCTAATTGCTATTTTGCTGATTGCTAATTGCTATTTGCTTCTCAGCTATCGCCAAAGCCAAATGTTCCCCAAAACATTTAGTTGATGCACCACTTGGGCTTTCCCAAAAGAGATCAAGCAAATAAGCGAGAATAAAGCACCCTTAAAAGACCAATCTTTCAGTCATTCCTGTTTGTCTTTAACTACTAACCTCTCAGTTTTCATGCTAAAACCTGAAGCGGAAAGGGGGAAGATCCACACGTGCACTCAAGACGTCACAATCAGTGCTTTCAACCTTCATACCCACTTTTTCACCTCCCTTGCCCACGCAGGGCAGGTGCAGGCAGAGGGGGCAGCGTTTCAGAGCCTCCTTTGTCATGAAATGTTAGCACTTTACTGCACAGGGGTTGGCTGGCCAGCGCCGTGAGCTCCATGCCAAATTTCAGGAAGGAGGATGAAAGCCAAGTCGATTGTGAGACACCCACACCCTTTAACTGTAGAAACTGCTTCTTCACTTGGAGTGGCGTTTGCTAACTCCCGCAACTCCCTCAGCAGAGCTGGATAATAGCTCCGGTTACATGTGCATTTTGGCAGCCGCAGCAAAATGAAACTTCTCCTGACAGGCAGTGCTGATCGTGTCCTTTTAGACATGAGCTGTACGTTTACCTAAGGCAGTCCTAAAGGGGCTTTGGAGCTGAATCCTAATTGTACGGCAAGTCAAGCGACTCCATAATGTGGCACAAGCTGACCTGAGGCGCTGTCATGATTGTCCCTGAGCAGCAGGGTTGTGCATTGTTCAGAATTAAATTGATAATGTTTTTTTTTAAAATTATTAAATATTTCCTAAATTTGAATTGAGTTTAAACTGAGGATGCAGAATTGCAATTTGAATTTGAAGTAGGTTTAAAATGAACTGAAATTCAAAGAAATGAATTTAGTGGAAAAGCAAAATAAGACAACTGCAGCCCTATTAAAAAAGTATTATATTTAAAATACATTTATTTCAGTTCAAATCTACTAACATATTTACTGACAGATCACTCAAGACTTACTGATATAAAAATTATAATTCAACTTTATTTGGAGTGCTATTTGTGCACAATGCACATTTATAGCCTAAAATGTGTTTTAATGTCACTATTGATGAGGATTGTATGATCTTTGAATAATATCGGTCGTTAAATGCAAGATATTTAAAGTGTACCTGAAGTATACTTGCAATAGTTCCACTTTAGCACAACCAAATATACTTATTTTTTATATATACTTATTTATAGCATATTTTTTTGTTGTTCCTCAGCACTATTTCTGCACAGTCAAAGTGCATTAAGTACAAAATTAGTTGTTCCAATTCAGCATACTTTAAGTATACCAATTTAGTATACCAAAAGTACAATTATACAAGTAATATTTATTTTCACTAGGGAGTATTTGCAGTATATTTTCAATATTGTATTGCAAGTGAATAGGAATGGCAAAAAAATATTAAATGGTTGGTAAAATCGGGAGGTAAAAATACTATTTATTTCCTTAATGGGGAAAATGATTTTTAACAATAACTTATAAACCGTTAAAGACAGACCCACTTGAGCTCCGAGGTTGTTAATTGATTATATATGCCCACATTATTTCAATGTATTTTTAAAATAATTATCATGTTTAAATAATTATCATCCTGGTCAGAAACTACATTACTCATGATTCTGCAAAGAAATCTCCACCAATCAGAGAATCAAAACTAGCAAATTGCACCAAAAGAACACTTTAGATGCCTGTCTACTCCCATGATGTACTGCAAACTGCTTTAATAATTGTATTTGTGCATATTTCATATGAAATGTAAAATTTAGTATTTTTATATATGTAAAATCAGCATCTTTAAATCAATAGTTTTATATTTTGTAATTTGTAATGCTTCATGGGATTGTAGTTCTTTCCCTCACTGACACAACTGTCTTGTCTTGAGTTTCAAATGTTGTGATTCAGATCGTAGCTGGTTGGTGTGGTTCATGTTTTATAACTCTGTAATGAAGACTTGGAATCCCTATGAATCCCAATGGGAAAAAATGAATGTAAAAATGACTTCCACAACCCAGGCTGTTGAAAAAGTGGGCGGGCACTGTTGCGCTCTATTCAGTAAATTTCCTCTTCCTGCCATTCCAGTTCAACTTCCTGTGGGGTGTGTCCATTTCAATTCACATCCACACTCATGAATTGAAAAGAAGCCAAGTCTTCAATTAAACCCAACTGACTTCTGAGAAGTGACGTGGCTGCTACCAGAGCGCAGTTTTTGGACCGCCAGCTCTGCGTTACAACAAACGCCTTCTGTCTGCACATCTGCATGCACATGCGAGATCCATTCATATGTTGGCAACTGCACGCAGTATATGTTCATTTCAAACACACTGTATTTCTGCACGCCTGCCAGTGTATTCTCATGGTGCTGAGAGCCTTAGAAGGCGGTGGGGTGTCTCATTTTCAGGTTGACTTCTCCGGCCTTGCTTGGCTCCTCAACCCCATTGCCTCACTCGAATTCCAGCTGTACGAAATGGGGAACAGATTGTGTGCATGATGTAAAATGGCAGGCATTCTCCCGTTGCTATGGATAAGGTCATCTGTTGAGTAAACTCTGAGCAGATTAATACACATTATGAAAAGTAGAAAACTGAAAACTTGGGACAGAACAATAAAAATGGAAAAAAGCTCTTCTGGTGGTCTCTTGTAGCAGACGAAAACTAAGAAGTTAGAGCTAAAGGGTTACGATAAGAAGTAGGTAGGAGACTGAAACTTGGCTCAGGGTTCGGAGACACTGAGAACACTGATAAAGAAGCAGAGCAGAAAGCTGGCCTGGATCTTCAGGCCTGGGTGCCTCGATGGGCTCGGAGGAGATGACTCACAGGCCAGTGGAGAAGGCCCAGACCAAAGAGGACTCTTAGCAATTAGCGGTGCTTGGACATGACAGCTTTGGGGGGGGGGAGTGGCAGCAGGTTTGGATGGTCTTGTTGTAGGTTGTTTGGAGCAGCCATGCCAGATGACTCAGTCTGCCTATCGTTCAGGCGGGCAGTGTTTAGACATCTTTGATGGACAGCAGGCAAGCAGAGACAGGTGTGTGTTGGGCTCCGAGCACTTGTGTGGAACCCAATCCCTCCTCTGGGAGATGCGCTTAAGGAGTTGAGGACACTGAGTATGTGGATGGGAAAAGCATTTAGATGTAGATTTAGGAAGGAAACGTTTTGAGGCTGGGCTACTTTAGCAGTCTGATATTGTAACAAAAAATGGCACGTTTTCCAGTTGCTCAGCATCATTATACTCATTGAGCTTTTCTATCTTTTTCTAGTTTTTGATCATGTAAACTCAATCTTCCACTCTCATCCTTTATGAAAATCAACCATGGTTTTATTATAGTAAAAGTGTAGTAACCATGTTTTTTTGGTGTATTGATTACCATTTGTATAACCACAGTTTTACTACAAATACCATGGGTAAACTATGGTTAGTGTAGCAAAACCATGTTTAATTTATGGTTACCATGGTTTAACTAAGTGGTTTTTGGTTTTATTTGTAGTATAACCATGGCAAATTTTTGTAAGGGATTAGCTTGCAGTTTATGGTTAGAAAAATGTGCTAATGTTGCTGGTAAGCACAAGTGTTTTTACCGAGATACTTAGTACAGAATTGAGCTCATTTTGCAAATGGAGCTCTCTGTGTTTATTCATATTACAAAGCACAGTGTTCATTTTCCAAGTTACAGGACAGTTAAACCTAGCAGTATGCTAGCTAGCTGGTTTTACCCAAGCTGAAACCATTCAAACTGAAACATAAATAAAACTATATTATGCAGGTATGTGTTTTTTTCTTGTATTTATACAAATTTCCAGTTTCTGACACAAGATAAATGACTAATGTGAATTTTGTATATATTTTTCCACCAAAATAACAGCTCCATGGTTTAATGCTTGAATGCAACGAAATTAAGAAAATAAATCTTAATTTCTAAAATCTTAAAACACAAATATTGTCATTTTAAAGTGTTGTTCTGCAAAATAAAATGATTATAATATATACTTGTTTTATTTTACATTACGATAGTATTATTGCAATAATAATTCATTTCTATATTGATTTGTTTAGTTTTTAGAATGTAACTAATAATAATAATCATATTAGAAGTATTTATATAAATAAATGATATAAATATTGGAATTATAAGTAAAATATTGTATATTTTTTATAACAGGTTTTCCTTATTCTTTCTCCTTATATAATCACATAGATGATTATGTAAACACTGTAAATTAGAAATATTTTAATGGCACAAAAATCCTTAAGTAGACAAAACATTGTCATTGACAGACATTTACCAAATGGCTTGAGAGTTTTGTTTTTGTTATGGGGCAAACTGTGAATTGTGATGACGGAGGGATTGTGACACAACCTCTCCATCATCTTGCTCAGTTTTCTCTATTTTCTACAGCTTCATTATTCATACTAAAGGTAGGAAGGACGAAAGGAGGCAGAGGAGGGATCTTAAATGGGTCTCCCGTTCACAGTGTACAATTATAAGGGCCACTGGGTTACTCTCTCCTCTATAGCCTAATGTAGATGACCATCAGTCACTGTTTGAATCATTTGTGCAAGCCCGGAATTCACACCAGCTCCAGTTACCACACCGGCCTTTGGAGATTGCAGATGCCCGCTGGGATACGGTGGTGTACATTAAGTGTGTGTGTGTGTGTGTGTTTGAGTGTGATAGAACTGCTGCTCTTGTAGCTTATTTCAAGCACGTTTAGAAGTGAATTGATACATGGTGAATAATGAAGGTGGTTTTTGTGTAGGTGTGCAACAAGCAAACATTTCAGAACATGAGCGTATTACTGCATGTGCATGTTGACGCGTGGGTCAGGCATTATACTCAGGTTAGCGTGTGTTCAGTATAACAAGCTATTATGCATGCGTTGGATCTTCTTGTATTTGGCTGAACAGTTGTTTGGTTGCTTGCTACAATAAGTAAGCTGGAGCAATGTGCTAACTAAACATCCTCAGGAACCTCTTGAGGATGGATGGTTTTGATAAATCTTCACAAACACAGATGCAATGGATTTGCAATGGAGTCTCAGTCCCAGTGTTAAATGCACATGTCTAGAAACAATTAAAAATATACATAATCCTTCACAAGTGTGTGGAAGGTCTGAGTGAAACCGTAGTCTGTGCAACACTTGAAATCCTTTCAGCAGTGAATTCATTGGCTGTAAAGCAGAGTCTCCTCTAACAAGGAGCAAACACTAAAGCATCTATGGATTTTACACCTTCTCTCCGTTCCCCTGCAAGGCAAAGGCAACTCTTCTGTTTAAACGTCAGCAGTCGTTAATCAGGGGACTGTAACTCTTTTGGAAAAAAAAGATCTGCTGAAAATACCTTTTGATATTTTTATTAGGAGACATAACTCATGCAGCTATCGATGATGCAAACGCCAAAGTCGTGAGTGTTAAGTGAAATGCTGCTCAGACTAGTTTGTTATAGTTTGTGAGTTTGAATTCACATCGAGAGAACTGTCATATGTAAGGTGTTCATCCAGAAATAACATCACATTCTTATTTGACTTATAGGTTTGAATGCAGCAGATTTATGACAGTAAATAGCTGGTTGTGATCTTCAGGGCTTAGGTTTGTGAAATGTGAGTTACACTGAAGTGAGACACATTGGATTACAGACTCAGATGTGTCTTTTGAAACATCCCATTTTGGCAATCGTGTCCTTTTCTTTTTTCTGTCCCTTGAGATTAACCATCTCCAAATGCAGTTCCCTCTTCAGAAATCTGCATAACACACCCGTGGAGTTGGCCTTAGTTGCCTCTTGAGTCATTTCCTCATCAACAGTGAGTCAGTAGGCGCGTTTCCATTACCCTTCAAATTGCGCAAATTAAAATTGCGAATTGAAAATACGCCTAATGGAAATGCGTCAATTTCGCAAAAACTCCCATATATCGCAAAAAAGTTTTTACGCTCGCATGAGGTGGTTTTCAGGCAATTCGAAAAAGGAATATTTCGCAAAACTGCAATGGAAACGGGTTTTTCGCATTTACAGGTCACATGGCATATGTAAAAAGTCATATAATCATTCTTCAGTGTACTATAACCTCCAAGAAACACTTCATACGTGGTCCCTCTCGAATATAAGGGGCTTTCCCTGCCATTAATGCTTAGACAGTTTACAATGCACACGTCTGCGGTCGGTGCAGTGTGGCTCTGATGCGGCCACTGAAGCTGATTGCGGTCACTCTAGTCAATGCACGTGTTTATTACAGTCACGCCACACGTGTTTCTGAAGTGGTGCTTCTATAAAGATACACGCTTACGCCTCCTTTGAATAAATACATCCAACATCCGTCAAATCTCACCAAAATCCATTGCCATGACTTATCGCGAGAGGCAAAAGGTTACTTTTTAGTCGCATAACATTGGTTAATGGAAACGCCGTCATTTCGAAATACTTTTTTATCGACATTTATAAAATATCGCCAAAGTTTTGCGCAAATCTGTTATGGAAACGCACCTAGTGTCTAAGCTCATGGACCCTGCTTTTTTATTCATTTCATATGTGAAATGTAAGAAATATCTAGCCTGTCATTCGGTTACTTTTGTTAATTACGTGAACTATTACATGAAATGGCAATAAAATGATCAAAATTACAAAAATTACAATCAATTACAATCAAAAATCTGCAGAGAAAAGTCCACAAATTAATATAATTCAAAGACATTACACATTTTTGATATATTAATAGATATACACTACTGTTCAAAAATTTGGAGTCTGTAAGATTTTTTTTAGACTTGTACATTACAAAAAAATTCAGTTTCAAATACATTTCTTCTATTCATCAAATACTGAAAATGTATCACGTTTTCCACAAAAATGTTAAGCACCACAGCTGTTTTCAACATTGATAATATTAAGAAATATTAGAATGATTTCTGAAGGATCATGTGACACTGAAGACTGGAGTAATAATGCTGAAAATTGAGCTTTACATCACAGAAATAAATGTAATTTTAAAATGTTACAGTAGTTATTTTAAATTGCAATAATATTTTACAGTATCACTGTTTTTACTTTATTTTGATCAAATAAGTGCTTTTCAAATGAATAAAAATTCAAACTAAAAAAAAATTAAAAATTCTTATCAAATTCAAACTTTTGAATAGTAGCGTAGGTGGGCTGCATATTTTTGAAAACAGTAATATCAAACATAATTTTTAAATATTAAATATTAATATTATTAATATGATTTTAATATTTAATATTAAAATATTTTATTATTTTTGTTGTTATTTTTAATTATTTATGCTGTGCCATTTGTATTGTTTTTCAGCATCTTACTTCATGAGCACCACTTTGAAAAATGTGTCTTGAGATCCTTGCACTCTTTTTTCCCCTCCGCTGCTTTTGAATGAAAAAAAAATGCATCCTGTATGACTCATAAGAACATTACGGTGGTATTTCATTTATGAATTGCTCCAATGATGAATTGTACACTCAGGACGCGCAGGTCTAGGAGCATGATTAATTGTGTTTTTTTATTATTATTAATTTTTTTCTTAAATTGACAGCCCTAAATTAATCACATCACATCTAAAATGCACAGATTACACAATTTGAGGCAAATATCCGCTCTTAAGCTAAAGTGGAAAAGCTCCCAGGAGCCTTTGAAATAGTGTTAGGCACCTGGCAGGAAAGTTTAGACCCCCCTTCCCATCTCCCACCTCTTTTTTCATTCTTCATCTTTCTTTTGGAGAGTTTAGTTTCTCTCTGAGTAATGTTAACCCCTCTTTCCTTTCTTTATTGGTGAGTTGGACATACTGAATAAAGAATCTCTTTCGTTTTCCCTTTTATTGCGTTCCCTTCCTCACTGTGTCTCTCTCACTCGCTGCCTGTTGTTCTGTCTTTGTCCCTCTGTGAGGTCTTGGAGGGGTGTGCAGGAAGGTCTTGAGAGGGTGAGAGAGAACATTAGAGAAAAAGATGAGGACAGGATCCCAGCCCAGGCATCTCTTCAGCTGTTTGCACCGCATGGGCCCCATAACCATGGCAACGTCACTATAGATGTTGGGGGCTGGGACGGCTTAGGTCAAACTGAGGAAAAGGGGTGGACAAACCCGGCACTTCTCAATACGAGTGACATCACTGAAGAGGAATTCACTCTTTCTTCCAGATCCTTTGTTATTCTTTGGAGACCCTTCTATCCTTCCTCTGCTGTTTAGAGAGGCTTGTTCCATTGGAAAAGCAAAGCTGAATTCACTGAAAGAATCGTTCACCCAAAAATGAAAATTCTGTTATTGTTTATTCACCTTTATGTCGTTTCAAACCTGTATGACTTGCTTTTATTCTGTGTATCAAAAGAGAATATATTTTGAAAAGGTCTGAGCGTTTTTTATTGTTCATACAATGAAAGTCAGGAGGGTCCAATGTTGTTTTGGACCCCATTAACTTTCATTGTGCATTATAAAAAATAATGCTCCCAAAAAATTTAAATCTAAAGCATATTTGTCCACTATAAGAACCTTTGGTGCAGTGGAAATGTTCCATGGATGTTAAAGGTTCTTCTTGGAATCATCGATTTATAAGAAGTCATACAGGTTTCATTTTCCATTTTTGGGTGAACTGTCTCTTTAAGAAGACTTGGAAAGAAAGGTTCCCATCTGCCCTAGTGACTGCTTACATGGGGTAGTGTAGGCCCGTAAAGAAATGTCTGGATTTGGAGCGTCCATCCAGCCTGACAGACTATAAAATACAGTTTCAAAGGAGCATAAAGAGATTTGAATGGAAACTCTCTCCGAATTTCCAATCCCCATCTTTCTTCTTCCTCTTTACTGTTTGTGATTACATAAGCACATGCAACACCCCGTCCTTTCTGTTTTAAAATAAAAACACATTACGTCATCAGCAGCTGCCCCACAATATTTTCAGGGTCTGCCAGTTGCTGTGGTGATGTGTCTTATGTCATATGCCTGGACTGGCCCCCCTCCCAAACATTCATGTAGTTATTAACATAACGGTGCACACTGACACCAACAGGACCCAGGTGTCCCCTGTTTTAATTTGCCTGTCCCTGCAGTCAACACTTCATCTCTTAGTGGGTGCTCTATGTTGAAACAATGACCCATGTGCTCCTATGGGACTCGTGTACATGGTGTCTGCAATCAGAAACCCTTTGATGAGCAGACAGGAAAATACGAGTCACTGAGGAAGGGAGATGGCTTTTTAATCCCCCCACCTTCCCAACTCATTCTCCCTCGCTCCCCCCTTTTTCTTTCTCCTAACACCAAATCCAGGAAACATCTGTAACCTCGTCCACGGGCAGGGTCGTATGTTCACGAAATCTCTAGGGCCGCTGTTGGACTATTTGGACAGAAGGCAGTCAGGAAGCTTGTCTAAATTTTCTCGTATTGTGATACGGTGTAGAGACGTATCTTGGACGGTCCCGTACGGTGTGTCTTCTGAAAGATTCTCCATGTGTCCTAGCAGCTGGTGTCATTTGTCATGCGGTTCGCAGCAGTTTAATTGGTTATTGAGCTCGCTGTGGTCATTTCTATGGGTTCAGAGTCCTGTCAATCAATGGGTCAATCCATCTTGCAGCTTTGGTGTTGTGGGACTTGTGATCAGCAGTTTTAATCTACATGACAGTGCACTATTCTCCTTGTGGACAAGCTCTGGGCATCTAGTTTAGGAATCATCTGGTTATGACGATTTATTTATGATATATATATATATATATATATATATATATATGTATATGTATATATATATATATATATATAGTTGCTTTTTTAGGAAACTTTTTTTTTTCACATTAGGACACTTCTTTAAACCTGATTATGATATTTTTGTATTATTATTATTATTATTATTATTATTATACATCAGCTTGCTTTAAACTTATTATTTAATAGTTTAGAAAACAACATCTACTACTTTAAACCTGATTATGATTTGTATTATTATTATTATTAGTATATTTTAATAGTAAAGGAAGCAACATCTACCAATACCACATTAAACCTGATTTATTTATTTTCCCATATTTTAGGATACAGAATCAACCACATTAAACCTGATATTTTTTTTTTTTTTGTCATCATTATTATAATTATTATTTTTTTAAGAAACATCTACTACTTTAAACCTCATAGATTGTTTTTTTTTATTTAATTTAAAATAATTTAGGAATAAACATGTAACATATAACCTGATTTTGTTTTATAGTTTAGGACAAAGCATCTACCACAAAACCTGGTTACGGCTTTATTATTATTATTATTTTTAAATGATTATTATTAATATTATAGAGTATGGTTTAGTATAACATTAAACATTTTTCCCACAGAATTTGGTCATAAATCCTATCCTACCATGCCTGAATTAAAGGAATAGTTCACCCAAAAATGAAATTTTGTCGTCATTTACTCACCCTCATGTCATTCCAAACCTCTATAAGTTTCTTTCTAATGTTGAACACAAAAGAAGATATTTTGAAGAATTTTGAAGAACCAAACAGTTGTTGGTGCCCATTGACTTCCATAGTAGGGAAATAAATACTATAGGAGTCAGTGCGGACCATCAGCTGTTTGATTACCAGCATTCTTCAAAATATCTTCTTTTGTGTTCAACATAAGAAAGAAACTCATACAGGTTTGGAACGACATGAGGGTGAGTAAATGATGACAAAATGTTCATTTTTGGGCGAATCTCTTTCAATTAAAGGTTGGCTTCTCCGTACATGCTTCTTTTGTTTGTAATAAGTAGAGATGGACAAGAGTACCTGAGTACTTGATGAAACACGCAAATGTAAAAAAAATCCATATTTTTTATTTTGGGTTTGGTTATGGCGTCATTTTCAACAGTGCCTACCACTCTGACAGCAATTTGCGCCAACACTGACTCTTGAGTCTGTAGCAGGAGCAGCAGCCCTCTGAGGAGAGATTAGAGGGCGTTCACATAGGACGTATTCTCCTTTTCAGACAGCTAGACAGGGCTGTGGTCTTGAGACATGTTTCTGCTGGACTATTTTTAACCTGACACACCTTAAAAACGACGTCCAGCCATGGACGTCAGTCTGACGTCTGTACAATGACCAACAAAATAATGCAGATCTATACTTCTCTTATGCCATCCCACCTTCTATGATATGATTCATCTCTCTAGTACTCGAGTGTTTCTGTCCTCTCTCTAAATAATTAGCAGGATCTAGGCATTACCTCATATTGCTGAACTATTTACCAGGTTTAACTGGCTCTTTTTTTTAATGAGCTAACAATACATTCCATACAGTGCATGTTAATGTTTTGTACATGCTCATGTGGTTTTGTTTAGGGGCCCTTATGGACTTACATTGTCTGTTGCTGCAAGTTTTGAAGTCATGATGGAGTTAGTCTTTAGAACAGCCTTCCAGACACTCCATCACTCACGCAACTACAGAAAACAGGCCCTCAACCCCTCCAGTGCTTTTGGGGAAAAAAACTGGCATTCCTGTGAAGAAAGATAGGCTAGCCCGTGCAATAATAATAATAATAATGATGTTTGTCAATGTTCTCAGTTGCTAAATCACCAAAGAGGTGCTCCATCTAGAAACAAGAACAAGGAATGAATGACTCATCTACTTAACAACTGTATAAAGATAATTTAGCACAAGAGTGAACAGAGGCAACTGTATAAAACACCTCCGCACTGCCCAATACCTTTTCTTAGTTTTAACTCTTGGTCTCTACTGTAAGCCGTATGCGTTTCTTGAAATGCTTCTAGCACAAAGTTTGCACTTTTTCTGAAATCAGATTGTGATTAATATGTCTATTAGTCTCTGGCTTCTGTGTCTATATGGATGGAGACCAAACCCTTAATTTCAGAAGCAGCACAGTGACTCACAGGGCCTGTATCTGAATTTAAATTTTTAACTGCCGCCTGCATGGCTGGCATTTGTTCTCTGTGTACTAAGGCTATGCAGAACAAAATTATTTTTCTGTTTTCATTTTATTTTATTTGGTAACACTTTATTTTTAAGGTGTTGTTGTTACACGTTACATGTACTTAATTACATGCAACAGAAAAACATTTATTTCATAATGATATTTCCCCCCCATTTTAAATTCTTATTATCCAATGAAAGGTTAGATTTTTGTGAATTTTTTAAATAAAATATCAAAAGGATTAACAATGCAGATTAATTTTCACAGCCTTCTTTGATCATATTTACCAAGGGTGCCAATATTTTTGGCCATGACTGTATATACAAACATTACTGTTTGAGGTCAGTAAGATTTCTTTAATGTTTTTAAAATAAGTCTCTTAAGCATACCAAGGGTGCAGCAATGCAGTACAGTAATATTGTGAAATAATAATATGTGACCCTGGACCACAAAACCTTGCAGTCTTAAGTCGCTGGGGTATATTTGTAGCAATAGCCAAAAATACTCTGTATGGGTCAAAACGATCGATTTTTCTTTTATGTCAAAAATCATGAGGATATTAAGTAAAGAGCATGTTCCATGAAGAGATTTTGTAAATTTCCTACCGTAAATATATTAAAACTTAATTTTTGATTAGTAAAATATGCATTGCCTAGAACTTCATTTGGACAGCTTTAAAGGCAATTTTCTCAGTCAATTTCGAAAAATTGACCCTTATGACTGGTTTTGTGGTCCATGGTCACATATAAATGTTTTTGTTGTCTATTGTAATGTATTTACAATGTAATTTATTTCTTTGATGGCAAAGCTGACTTTTTAGCATCATTACTCCAGGCTTCAGTGTCACATGATCCTTCAGAAATCATTCTAATATGCTGATTTGCTGCTCAAGGAACATTTTTATTATTATTATTATTAATGTTGTGGAAATGTTTTTTTTTTAGATTCTTTGATTAAAAAGAAGTTTAAAACAATAACATTTGTTTTGTATCAATAAAAGTGTTTACTTTCACTTCTGATAAATTTAATGATTTTCTTTGGTTCCATTCTCTCTCATTTAGTATGCAAATATTAGCTAATTTTATATTGTCGACCAGACAATATAGAAAATATTTTCTATATACAATATATTGCCCAGCCCTACTATTTGTACTATTTCTTAGTATGAACACTGATGAGGCAATGAGCTGTTGAGGGGGGTGTTTATGTGCTTAGATGGGTGGTAAAGCAAACTGCCCATCACTTTCAATGAGCTCCATGGGCAGAAACCTAAACGCGTGTCAGAAAGTGACCCTTGTGTTTGCAGGAGGGAAGAAGATCCTCAATGACCTCTTTCTAAACTCCCCCCACCTCTTCCCATATCCCGCTGAGTATCTCACAACAGACACATCACAACCAGCACCTCTTCATCCATACAGTCAACACAACACATAAGTCTGTGTTTATATATACCATGAAAATAAGAAATGTTTCAAAACTAGCCCTCATTCTCTGACAGTTGTTTGACTGGTGTTGTCCACACCCTACTCCCCTCATCTCCCTGCCAAAACAATGGTGATCTCTGCTCTAATAATCTACCGCCCCGATTGGTCTGCCACAGATTACTCTTGGGCTGCCAGCTGTCGGGAGCTCAGCAAAGCTTTTTTTCCTTTTCTTTTTTTCTAAAATCCCATCCATGATCCTGAGATTCCTCAATTTGAACGTATTAACACGGCTTCATATAGCTAGTCTGGGACCCAACCCAATTATTTTCATGCTAGTAAACAATAGAAGGTTAAAAGGAAACGGAAAACCCTACTGCGCCGTGGCGATAAGGGCCGATTCGCTTCCCAGCCTCTCGGGAGCCAAGAGATCCTGGCTTTGGATCAGTCTGGTTGAGTTTTTTTTTCCCTCTTCCCTTCTACTTAAAGCTTTTGTGGATTTTGTTTTTATTTCTGAATCTGAATGGCCACGTTTGACTGCCTCTCTTATGGCGCAGTGTGATTTTGGGTGGGTTTTGGAGGATAAATGTCCCAGAAGCATGCTTTCGGGCAAATTGTTATAGTGTAGAAGGATTAGTAACCAATCAGAGAACCGCAGTCGGTTAATTCCTTTAGAGTCTGCACCGTTAAAACAATGGTGAATTTATGTGTGTGTGCATGCATTTAACCTCATGTTCTGCGGAATTGGAGTCGAAATGCCGATATTGTATCAGAATGAATTGAAAGTGGAGACTTTGGGGCGCCTAATGGAAGGCTTTCTGTGAATAGGCTGCCAAAAATAGTAGCATTGCCAGGTGACTGTTATTGCAGCTGCTCCCATAACTTCAGTCTGCATGTACATAGATCCATGGTATTTACATGGGCAGATGCTCTAATGCTGGTTGTTTGTCTCCTAACACAATGTCTGTAGTCTCTAGTGTAATATGATTGATAGCCCAGTGACTGATGGATACACTCTCTGATAACACGTATGATACTTATCACTGTCATACAAACAGTGCGCCATAATATTATAAGATTTAGTCGAGTAAAAACAGAAAGTAAGCCTCTGTTATCAGTGATTCCTGGTGTTGCCAGCTGATGATATTTTATGCTGCTTCTATGTAAGGAAAAAAGCATTCCATCAACGTTTTAGCTCCAAACACCATCAATCACAAGAACATGCCATACGACCTCAGTCTTACACCAGCAGTAGTAAAACAAATTTGGGTTACTGCAGAAATGTTTATGAGAGGTTCATGAAAAATATATGCATAGATAGATAACTATATATATTATACACACACACAGCCTTTCAA
This sequence comes from Spinibarbus caldwelli, assembly GCA_039654775.1. NCBI lineage: Eukaryota > Metazoa > Chordata > Actinopteri > Cypriniformes > Cyprinidae > Spinibarbus > Spinibarbus caldwelli. The sequence continues at coordinate 11,111,320 of CM077253.1, read as the reverse complement.
AATGTTGGGGTTTGTAAGATTTTTTTTTCTCATGTTTTTGAAAGACTCACCAAGGCTGTATTTATTTCAGATGTACAGTAAAAAAAAAAAAAAAAGAAAAAAAAGAAAAAAATTCTATTTTAAAATGTACTTTATATCTGTGATGGCAAAGCTGAATTTTTTTTTTTATCAGTTTCACATAATCAGAAATCATTCTAATATGCTGATTTGGTGTTCAAGAAACTTTTCTTATTAGTATCAATATTGAAAACACTTGTGCTGCTTAATATTTTTGTGGAAACGGTGATACTTTTTGTTCCAGAATTCTTTGATGAATTTGATAAAAGGTCAAAAGAACAGCATTTATTTGAAATACTTTTTTTGTAACATTATAAATGTCTTTACTGTCACTTTTAATCAATTTAATGCATCCTTGCTGAATAAAACATCTTAATGTCCCTAAATTTTTGAACAGCAGTGTATAATTTATTGGTCATCTGACAATAATTATTTAAAATATTTTTATGTATTGTTTTGTTCACTAAATATGTGTATATTTCATGTAATTATTTTAGGGGTGACTTTTTTTTTACTATATTTTATTTAAAGATATGGCAGTTGTCTTGAACTTACACTGACATTATTAATTTAATCTAGTGCTGTCAAATCGATTAATCATGATTAAATCACATCCAAAATAAAAGTTTGTGTTTACACACACACACACACACACACACACACATATATATATATATATATATATATATATATATATATACACATACACAGTACACACACATATATTATGGAAACACAAACTTTTATTTTGGATGTGATTAATCGCGATTAATCGATTTGACAGCACTAAATTTTAATCTATAAGAGAAAGTGTTTGAGAATAAGTATTTTTTGTCTGGTCATGTGATGTAAAAAATCTTTTTAAAGCTAAGAATTAAGTTGACGTGGAAAATACTGAAGCATGTTGGAACAACGCAATGACTTTGGAAACCTGTTTTTAGTTTATTACACAGAAAACATGCTCCTTTGGCCCTCACCTCATCACTGCACTGAGAAAAATGCCATTTTATTAATCACTCTACAGCACACTTTAGACAACATCTGTAAATCACACTGAGCCTAAATTGTAATTCTCTTTGTGTGTCTCCTTTAGGAACAACAGAGCGTGTCTGCTTGATCCAGGGCACTGTAGAGGCGCTGAACAGCGTCCATGACTTCATCGCGGAGAAAGTGCGGGAGATGCCGCAGAGCGCTCAGAAAACAGAGCCGGTTAGCATACTTCAGCCACAGACCACCGTCAACCCTGACCGTGTCAAACAGGTGAGGCCTCACTTCCTTGAACTTGCCCTATTTCCTGTTTCTTCCTATTTCCAGTTTCCTCTCAGTCCTTGCATGAGTTTGTGAACTTCCTTATTCATTTATTCTACAATTAAATCAGATTTTATACTAAAAAGCACAAGCCCACGGACCCATGAATATAGTCACAGAATGAAATGAGGAGGGAGATTTTGATTATATTATTCTTTCTAATAAACAGTGTTAACTCAGTCAAACAAACTCTCAAAGATTCTGAGTGTGTTTCAGTTAGACAAGTCATTGATTGTGTACCAGCTCTCTGTTTAGGAGATTATCGCCACCGGTCACTCCATTATTATGGTCCATTGATCTGCTGGGCTCTTGCATTGTTGTCATCCACATCAATGATTCTTCTCCTTTATTTATCATTTGCTTAATTAAATCACCCTTAGGACAAAGAGAGAGAGTTGGCTGTATTCATGAATAATTTACGACATGCTGCCGTTTTCTGTTCTTAATTTTTAGTTAAGCCTGTCCATTAAGGAAGTGTCCTCTTTATGCTTATTGAGCAGTCTCTGTGAAGACAAGGCCATAACCTGAATTCCTAGAACATAAGTCCAAGACGCTTACCCCTGCAGAGTTGCCGACCTAATTATTTATGCATGTAATTATAGGGCTTATCAGCGGAGCAACACATCTCACTTTAGTGCACATTATTGTCTCTGCTGGGATAGCATCTGGCTCTCCCTGCATTCTGCTGCATTGTGCAATATGACAAGCTATATTTTATACAGGCATGCAGAGAGATTAGATTCTGGAGATACATTAAAAACATTCATGATGAGGATATACAACTGAATCATAAATAACTTCCTTGAAATATACTTAGGCCTATTCTATTGATCAATCCTTTGATTAAGATTTACTCATAGATAGGCATTGATACTTTGCAGAAATGTAGCCCTTTGGTTTAATTTATGATTAAATATTCTATAATGAAATATTGTATTATATATATATATATATATATATATATATATATAGTAGTCAACATTTGAAGTGGATCAAACCCTTTCATCAAAGTTGTCCTAAAACCAAAACAATACCCGTTCTTGTCTTAGGACAACTTTGATTAACTTTTTTGATCCACTTCAAATAAATATATATATATATATATATATATATATATATATATATATTTATATACACACACACACACACACACACAATCTGTATCTATAGTATAATATATCTTTAATATATAACTGAATATATATTTTTCTATATATTATAAAATTACAGTAATAAAAAATATACACATATATATATATATATATATATATATATATAATATTTAATTATACAATTTTACATGTATAGGTATATGTTTCTTTCATTATTGTATTTAAAAAAAAATATATATATATGTATTATAGATATAAATATTTTACAACTGTATATTATATTGAATATGTATATTATAAAATATTTTATCCTTTTATTTATGAATAGGTTTATGTTAATTTTATTATAGTAATTTTATAATAATATAAAGAATTATATATTCAGTTATATAGATATATACAATATAATTGATATAATATAAATACATGATACAATTATGTGTGTGTGTGTGTGTGTGTGTCTATATAAAATTAAATAATATATATTTAGAAATATATTTAGTCATATATTTAGTATATATATTATTCACTAAATACTGTTTATTTTATGTCTTTGTATATGTAAAATTTTATAATGAAACATTTAATAACAAATTAAGTATATTTTATAAATACAGTATTCACTAAATATTGTATATTTTTGTCAATATTTAAACCATTTTTATTATATCATATTTGATTTTGCACTAAATGATTTTATCCTTCACTAGTCAGAATTGTGATTTGCTTTTGAATCCAGTCCACAGTGTAATGTGATTGAGGTCATATGATCTTGCATTGCCAGTGCGTTCTTTTCCAATTGTCACCACACTTGTGGCTGTCGTGGCATGTATCTCATTGCAGTACACACTGATTGAGAGATCGAGGGCAAGAATTGAAGTCATATTAAGCAACAGCTGCTGATTTTGGGTCAAGAGCGTCAACCGCTGAGCCTGCAACCAAATGGTCAGGGCATGAGCACGACTGACACCTAACTTAATCCACACCCTCCCAGCAGCACAGGAAATCAGTCTGATCATTTAGATGGCTCATTGTTTCAGACAGTGTTTAACTAAACTCAAATGCTAAGTGCCAGCCTGCAGAGACTTCCTCTGGTCTGCGCAGGTTTCCTCTGATCTTTCCTCAACCTGTTTCCCACATCCTGTTTGTTCAGGAAATGGACCATTAATGCACAGGAAGACAAGAGTCCCTGATGTTGTCTATAGGTAGACACTAAATCACTGCAGTTGGGCATTTGCATTTTCGTGACTGAAGAGACACTGTATATGCGAGCAAATCCTAAAGCAATTTATTCAGCTGAAAATCTATAGTACTGCAATTACAATAATTCTCAAATCATTCAAACTTAAACAAATACATATTCTCTACTTTCATTAAGGATCAGCTGACTTCTGAATCACATTTACATGGTATTTATGAACACCGGCACTGGAACACCATTAACGGTTCCTCCTGCTTCGCTTATGACTTTGAAAAGTGGAACAATTTCTCTGTAATCTCTATTTTTCAACATCAAAGAGAAAAGAATGAATTTCTCCATGCATCGCTGGCTTTTCCGTAATAACCCACAGCTTTACTTGTATTATATTGATCAGTGGGATTGCCTTAAGTGGCTGTGCTGTTTCAAACCATCCTTTCCCTTCACGACACCACCAAAGCCAACCTATTTAATTATCCTGCATCGTGAATCTAATAAAAGTTCTCACTGGAGCACTACGCCTGCACACACACATAGACAGCCAAGCGAAACACTGCTGTGTTCTCTGCTCGTCTCCTAAATTAAAAGCGACATCAGGAAAATTGCTATAACGTCTAAAATTGAAAAAAAAAAAACCTCTCACCAAATAGCCCAGGCTTCCCTTCTCTCCCCTCCCCGCTCCGCTCTCTAGAGGGATGGTGACTGGCTAAAATATTTTATGCCTTTTTTAACCTTCAAATCCATCAGCCGGCCAGGAAAAAGGTCACTGTCTCTCCACGGAGTATCGATCTCATTTCCAGAAGAGCCAGTGGAGAGGGAGAATCTTACACAACATTGGATGTTGGACAAGGAAGTACATCCTCTAATGCCGGCATCAAATCTCTTTTGGGTGAAAGAAAGGACAGACGCCGTCTGTGTTGTGTGTCTTTAGTATTTGCAGACTCTGTTAGTTGTTTGTTTATACAGTCGCAGCGTATTTGTGGAAAGCGTGTGTAGATCTTTCATTCACTATCTTATGATTTGTACAGGATCATGGAAGATATGGAAATTGTGGTTTCCAGGCCCTGAGAAGTCATGGAAATTTTTAGGATGAAGAATTTTTTTAATTAATTTATAAACTATTTTATAAAACAATTATATTTAACTAATTGAAAAATTGAATTAATTTTTAAAAAAAAAAAAAAAATTAATTAGCTAGAAATTGCTTTTTTTGTGGGTGTAATCTCAATAAAATGGTTTCTAAAAATTATTATTAATCAAAATTGAAGTGGAAAATTTATTACATTTCTAGTAACACTTTACTTAAAGACTTTATGTATAATGCATGATAAAAATAGTTTAATTAGGCCTTGTAATGCACATTATAATTTTACATTCTCATGAATAATTGTAACCAGAGTTAATATATTATAACACTTATCAATTCATTGTTACACTATGCATTTTAAATTTGGTTGTAAATATTTACGACAAGATATAATGTATTACAATGCAGATTATGAATAATTCTAATGCATTATACCCTTTAATACCCCTTATAATGCATTATACATAAAGGTTTTAAGTAGTGTTACCAATTTTTTTTAATCAAATTTTTATTTGTTTTGCAATTGCTCTTTATAATTTCAAGACAAATTCCATGCCAAGATATGGTAACACTTTATTAAGTGACCTTGTTACACAGGTTACATGTACTTACTATTATAATAACAATAAATAATGCATAATTACATGCAAGTAACCCTAGACCAAACCCTAATCCTAACCCTACCCATATAGTAAGTACATGTAGTTAATTAATATTACTCAGTACTTAAATGTATAATTACACTGTAACAAGGACACCTTAAAATAAAGTGTAAACCAAAATATATTCACCATAAAAAATTCTGACTTTTTCAGATGTTTGTGATGAATAATTTCAAAACATTATTTTATAACCACTAAATGTGATATCATTTGTCACAAGAGGTTTAAAAATATTGTTTTCACTCTATATGCAATGTAAAGCCCTGAAATAGCATGTCCGATGGATGATACAAGAGGATATTAATAAGTCAGAATGATGAGCATTATTATCAGGGATTATATTGGCTATTTTAGAAGAAGTGACATGTCTATATCAACTCTCACAGCGAGTGTCACACCTACCTTAAAAGCAGGTCGTCCCATTGATATTGGACTGTGCTGATCTCATATTGTCTGTGTGTGAGAGGATGTACTCTATCCGAAGCTCGCGCATCTAGCCGGACCCCTGGAGATATGAGTTGTAACATTCTTTGATGGATGCAGGACTTGAGCTGTCTGAAATGGCATAAAAATCAATAATAAATTAGATCTTTATTAAATATGCATCTGTAAGGCGCATACTTCATTTGGTGTTGCTCTGCGTTTGGGTTCTGGAGAGATCTGTGATGTCAAGGCTAGCGGTTCAAATGATAATCTTGAGATGGATATTTTCTGATGCAAGTTTATTTTATGTAAATACCCACATTTAAAGATCTTAAATCATGCATCTTACTAGTATATGAGCTTATAGGTACAGTTATCCAAATTCTGTCATCATTTACTCATCTTCATCTCATGCAAACCATTCTGTGGAACACCAAAGGATTTTTGAATGATGTTTCTGAAGAAAAGTGTTTTTGTCCATACAATGGAAGTCAGTGAGTCCTAAACAACATTGGACCCCATTGACTTCAGTTGGATAGACAAAAAACACTTCTTCATTTGTGTTCACACAGGTTTGGAATGACATGAGGGCAAGTAAATGACAGTATTTTAATTTTTTGTAAACTATCCACTTAAGATCTCAGAATGTTTATGTCACATTCTAGATGTTTATTCAAATGAATATCAATCTGAGACTTAAAATATGAATGTGTTCTATTTGAGAGAGCAGCACGCTGGATTTTGGGGAGATTGAGGACCCTATTTTAGTTTACTATGAGCCTGGCCATTACAGGACAGACTATTTTTGGGTACGTCACCCCTTGTGATTTCACTTAGGGTTATTTAATGCAGTCTAGATAGCTGAGGGTTAAAACTGCTTGTATATTTATGAAGGAAACTGTTGTCTTTTGCACTCATAAATGCATGTTAATTACTTTGATACGTCTCCAAATATATCCTTTTTACCACCATCATGTCTAAAAGTAGAAAAAACAAATTTAGTACTATATAACAAGATTTAATAAGCTGATAAAACTGGTGTAGAAACAATTGCCACTGGGAAATTGCTAGTAAATTTCACAAATAATTAAAGAATCAGCAAGTTGCATTGAAGTGAATGTATAAAGACTGAAATAGACTGAAGACTTTAAGGTCCAATTCTCACTATTAACAAACCATTAACTATGACTTTTGTCTCAATAAACTCCTAATTTGCTGCTTATTAATGGTTAGTAAGGTAGTTGTTAAGTTAGGTATTGGGTAGGATTAGGGATGTAGAATATGGTCATGCAGAATAGGCATGCTAATAGTGAGAATTGTCACCACATACTCTAATAAAAATGTAAAAAATTTTTTACAGTGTACAGATTAAATGAGTTTGGGCTACACACTCATTGAGAAGCTTGTTGCGTTTTGCTCTTGTGCTCAAAATATAAAACGACAATGAAAATCAGCCATATCACAAGCTCGCTTGCTGCGCGTGAGCCTGACAGAATGAATTATAGGGAGTGAAAATTGAGAGTCGACCAATCGCACAGGACCCTCGCTAGCAAACAACAACCTTTCACGACAGTCATAAGACCAAGGTGAGGAGGAGGAGGAGGACAGGGTGTTATTTTTAACTCGTGTGGAGTCTTTTTTTTTTTTCTTTGTCAATGCCAGCAGCCAGAGCACACAGGCAGATGCTGTACAGAGATGGGCGGCTAAGCCCAGGATCAGGAGACAGGCGATTAACCCAAAGGCAAGCGCTTAAGACTTCAAAGTGCAAACAGCTACGGCTCTAGAGTCAGGCACTGTTCTGGGGACAGAGGTTGGGAGGGGGAACAGTTGCTCGGGCGGGATGTGCCAGGGGTCACACCGTTTGAGACCCCTGCCACCTTCAGGACTGGGTGCATTTTGCTGGCACATCAGTAGAAAGAGTTTAGAGAAAGTTTGAATTAATTTTTTCAGCGGCGGAGCGGTTTTTATAATGCGCAGCCGGATATAAAGACTCCTGGGGCCTCATCTGCCCGTTCAGCAAAAACCCACACAGAACGAGACCGTATCCTTTGATTAATTTCTGCTAGTCTCAGAAGCTGCTCTCATTATTTTCTTTTTCTTTTTTTTTTTGTAGCAGTAATAGAACAAAGTAACACAGTCTACATAAGGAGTACATACATGTCCTTCATGGCTGACCAATCTTTCATTGCCCATTACCCACAACCCCTTGCAGCATCCTCCCGACAATTCATCAAAGGCTTCTAGTCTCAGATGACTGGTGGCGCAGCGGCAGCAGGTGTCTCTCTCTCTCTCTCTCTCTCCGTCTTGCACTCTTTATTTCTCTGTCTCAGCCTCCCTCTTCCGTTCACTCTTTTATAGATAGACATAGCAGGCATCCACCTCCTCTAGCTCAGCACTTGGATGCATTCAGTGAAATTAACCTGCATATGTGTCGACGCTGCTCGATTCCTACTCAACAACCTCATTTCTATCAGCGCTTCTCCTGCCAAATGCCGTCATTGAAAATTATGGCATCATAAAGAAAGAGTCGGAAGAGCTGGATCTGCAATAAGAAGCAACAAATGTCACTTAATTATGCTAATAGTTATTTTAAAAAACAGCCTTGTCATATTGTGGATTTTTGGTGTAAATGTATGAGTGTCGTTGATAATCGCGATTAATCACATCCAAAATAAAAGTTTGTGTTTAGATATGTATATTTATATGTACATATTTAAGAAATATCTCCATGTGTGTATATATATTCATATTTATAAGTGATTTAAATTATACATAAATATCAACAAATATTAAATATTTCTTAAATATATACATGCATGTGTGTGTGTATTTATATATACATATAAATATACACAGTACACACACATATATTCTGTAATTACAAACTTTTATTTTGGATGCGATTAATTGTGATTAATTAATCGCAGACAGATATATTGACTACCAACAGATATATTGACTAATATTGACTACTGTCTATATATTAACTACTGATTTATACACTACTGTCAAAAAGTATGAGGTGAGTAAGATTTTTTTTTTTTTAACTTTTGATAATAATATTAATAATAATAAAAAAGCACCAAAATTACCAATGCAGCATATTAGAATGATTTCTGAAGGATCATTTGACGCTGAAGACTGGAGTAATTCAGCTTTGATATCACAGGAATAAATTACATTTTAACATATTAAAATTAGATTAAAGTGGAAAACAGTTATTATCAATTGTAAAAATATTTCACAGAATGACTGCAGTTTTGATCAAATAAATGTAGCCTTGGTGAGTATAAGAGACAATTTAAAAAAAAAAAAAAAAAAAAAAAAATCTTGCCATTCCCAAACTTTTAAACAATAACATATAAATATTGGCATTATATCAGCCAGGTGACCATGTCTTTTTATTTAAAATAATTGTTAATTAAAAATAAAAAATATATGAATTATTAGTGTGCATACAGTGCATTTAATTAAATGTCTACATGAAGAGTCAAAATCTGAAAGTTATTAATAATGAAACTATTAAAATATTAAACTATTAAATCTGAAACTATTATTTCAATGTAACTTAAGACCCTACAATGTGTCTTAATATATGTTGTCTATAGTACCGTGAAATCATTAACTTTGAGAGCACATTAAAATCTGACTCAGTTGAAGCCTGAAAAAAAGTTTTAGGATTTAGAACATTTTTGAAAAAAGGAATAAAATTAAATTAAAATAAACAATGTTAGATTCAGATTTTGAGGTCACTAATCAATTTGTGAACTCCTTTGAACAAAAGGTCACAAGTCTAATCCGCTAATAGATAATTTAGCAAAACAGATGCATTTTCACTGGAGGCCTCAGACCTTTGGACTGCACTGCATATGTACAGATCAAGCACAGTACATCTCTGGTGCCAAAAACAATCCGCTTTCCGTTGCATTAAACGCTAATCGCGAATGCAATTATTTTGCTCAAAACGTTCCTTATACAAGGTTCTGTTTATTCTAGCAAGATAAAAGGTGAATGTAGGAGTCCATGAAATTTCCTATCGGCAGTTTTTCATTTCTATGCTAATTCGGTCGAGCTGAATGAGAGTTCGAGCTACAGCGGCAAGGCTAAACAGCCTCTATAAAGACAGTGTCTGTGGGCAGCGAGCTTCAGCAGACCTTGAGGCGAAGAGTGAAAAGAACGAAAGAGCTCACAAAAGAAACAAACGTAAAGGATGAGCCGATCACCACCCCCTCCCCAACCTCTCTCACTCTCGCTGCTTTCCTCTAGTCTCTCCTTCGCTTTGTTCAGATACACACACAAACACGCCCCCACAGACACACACATCCTCGCTCCTCTCATCTCCCCTTTTTACCATTTTCATCTCTCTATCTGTCATTTTGACAGTGCAAATATTCTGAATCCAGCATTGTCAAAGCACTCTTGGAGGGCTGGAGCTTTTCATTATACAGAGTAATTAACTGTCAAAGCGAACACCACACCGCATATTTTGTTTTCTCACAACGCTACGGCGCCTAGATGTATCCGGCAATGATCAAAGAGATCAAGCGTTAATTTCTCAGTTCAATTAATGAGCGAATATGTCAAGATACACAGACGAAATTCAAAAAGTGTGTGATGTTTTCTTACAGATGGTGCATGTGCGCACATGCGGTATTATGACACAAGTAGCTGGTGGTTTTAAGTGAATGGTTGCGAGCATATAATGTGGGGGGTGGGAGGGAGGAAGGTTGGCTGGTTGGTTGCTATGCATCATTCCGACTCCCTTTCAGTCCCCCTTGAATGCTGGAGTTGAGTTTCCATGGAAACATTGACCCCTGGGAGTCGATGCTTTTCAGGAGGAGCCTCTTTTTACCTAGTGATTCACAGCTCAGGAAGTACAAGAACAAAACACACAAGCATCTTTATATTTATCTTCTAATTCATCATTATTAAAAGGGCTCATCAGTGCTGCAGTTTTGCTGTCTTGTTTATCATTTTAATCAGATTTTTGTTTTCTGCTTTCTATCTCTTATTTGCTTTTATATTCTTCTTTGTTGTGTTTTGTATCTCAGATAATCCAGTTTCATATTAGCATTATTTATACAATATTATAGTATTTATATTTTGAATTAGCTTTTATTTTTATATTTTAATCATTTTAACTTTAGTTGAATTTTTAGTAATTTTATGTAGTTTTGCCATTTTTATTAATTTTGTTTGTTTTTTCCAATATTTTTTATATCTTTAATTTTTAGTAATTTTAGCACTCCAACCTAAACATGTTTAATTAATTTTTAAATTTTGATTTAAGTGTGTCTAATATGTATATTTTATCTAAGCTGTATTTAAATTCGTTTAAAAAAAAAAAGTTTTTCATTGTTTTAGTTAACAATACCAACACTGAGATAAACAACTTTTAAAATATTTTTTTGTTTTTGAATGTGATATAACAGTTGACCTAACGTGATACAATCTGAAAAAAATTCTAGATAAATTCTAGAAACAAAATTTCTCTAATTCTTTTAAATCATTTTAATATTTTATTAGCTAAAAATGGTGACCAGTTACAGCACCGAAAATACAGTTTCCCTTATACATTTACATAACTTTTAAGATCATGATATCTGCTTACATAGAAACAAATTCAAGTACTTTTAGGAAAGAAATCCCAGATAATCTTGATGAACATGTTTAGCAACAGTGCTAACATTTAGCAACATTTTAACAAGATCAGTATGTTCTGTGTGAAGTTCTGGTAAAAAGTACCAAAATGAGTCACTGCTTGATCAGAGGAGCAAGCCATTCTAAGTTAGGGAAGAAACCATGGAAACTACTGTTTACACTTTCCTTCCCTCTATCAATGAGGAAATTGTTTTTCGCAGACATTGTCTAAAACTTACTCTCTGAGAACACTGCGCTGCTATGCAGCTAAATTACTAGATTAAACTCTGTCTGTTAGATGTAACTTGATTTGTGGTTTAATTGATAAAAAGGCAACTTGAAACAAAGTAATTGCTGTAAAAATTCCAAGCTTTGGTTTTCAATACATATGGGTGCAGTTGCCGCAGAAATAGTTGTTTGTGTTCAAAGACACTGGCTGTGCTGCCACTAATGGGCTCCCAGTGGATAAAAAACATTTTTCCTACTTTTAAATCCCAAAACTGAGAAATGCTGCATGCTAAAGTAGCATAAGAGTGCTGGAGAGTGACTCATTAACTGACACCGGCCTCTGTGCTTATGTTCTCCTCAGGCCAAGCTCATAGTGCCCAACAGCACAGCAGGGCTGATCATCGGCAAGGGTGGAGCCACGGTGAAGGCCGTCATGGAGCAGTCCGGTGCCTGGGTCCAGCTCTCACAGAAACCCGAAGGCATCAACCTGCAGGAACGCGTTGTCACCATCAGCGGGGAGCCTGAGCAGAACCGCAAAGCCGTGGAGATCATCGTGCAGAAGATCCAGGAGGACCCACAGAGCAGCAGCTGCCTGAACATCAGCTACTCCAACATCTCCGGCCCCGTGGCCAACTCCAATCCCACTGGTTCCCCGTACGCCAACTCGGCGGAGGTGATGCCGGCTGCTGCCGCGGCAGCGGCGGCCACGGCCTCCAGTCTCCTGGGGCAAGCCAGTCTGGCTGGAGTGGGCGCTTTCCCCACCACCATGTCCAGCTTCTCAGGGAACGACCTGCTGGCTATCACATCCGCGCTGAACACGTTAGCCAGCTACGGATACAATACCAACTCCCTGGGCCTAGGGCTCAACCCTGCGGCTGCCTCAGGAGTCCTCGCCGCTGTGGCCGCAAGCGCCAACCCCGCCGCAGCTGCGGCCGCCAACCTGCTAGCCTCCTACGCCAACGATGCATCCACCAGCTCCGGCCACCCTGCAACCAGCCTGGGAGGCTTCACGCTAGGCTCACTCGCCGCCGCCACCGGAGCCACCAACGGCTACCTGAGCGCCGCTTCCCCGCTGATGGCGAGCTCCCTGCTGGCCACCGAGAAGCTGACCGAGGGGGCCAAAGATGTGGTGGAGATTGCGGTGCCGGAGAACTTGGTAGGCGCCATTTTGGGGAAGGGAGGCAAAACGCTTGTGGAGTACCAAGAACTGACGGGAGCCCGCATTCAGATCTCCAAAAAGGGAGAGTTTGTTCCTGGCACCAGAAACCGTAAAGTTACCATTACCGGATCGCCAGCCGCCACACAGGCAGCCCAATATCTTATCAGCCAGCGAATCACATACGAGCAGGGTGTGAGGGCCACCAATCCGCAGAAGGTGGGCTAAAAACAGGGAGTATGAAAAAAGGAGAGAAAAAGAGTGGGGGATGGGGAAGATACAGAGAAAGATGGAGGGCGCGAATATCGACGAAAATCGGCCACATTCTTTGTGGGAAAAATCTCAGTATTAAAAAAAAAAAAAAGATGGAAAGAATTCCTCTCAAAGTGGAAAATTTGAAAAAGAAAATGTAAAATGTAAATATGGGTTTAATCCTTAAGTTCGGGATTTTTATTGGTTGATTTTGTTTTGTTTTTCTTTTGTTTTTTTGTTGTTTTTTTTGTGCATTTTTCTGGACAGCAGTGAATGGCATTTCAACCTGGCATGCTGCCGCGCTGCAGTTTCCAGCAGGTGGGCAAGGTGGTCGGATGGGGGACAATGGGGTGGAGCAATCCCAGGAATCGGCCCTTTCCCCACCCCCATCCCCTCCTAGCTGACAGATTTTTGTTCTTTGATTTTTTAGTCCTTAGTTTAACTCCCACCCTTTTGCCCATGCCTTCTCTTTAAGAGGGCCTGAGACTGAATATATATCCCCCCCCCCCCAGTCTGTGACACCCCATACCCCACCCCAGCCCCCCTCGCCCCAGCCCTCTCGATCCCAGCTGGCCCAACCCTGCCCCTCGCCGGGCAGGATAGGGCAGGGGATGCGAGGCTGCTGCAGGGTCTCTCAGCGCCACTAGACATTGACCTGGGGTTCCAGTTGGACCAGGTGCATGCCACTACAGATGTTGTTAGCATAAGGGAAGCTTGTAGATCATGTTGCGGACATAGGCCAGGACGCAAAACGCACCTGAATCTTTCATACCAGAGCTCCTAGAAAATTGTGGCATTTGTCTATGGAATTTGAGGTCTGGTGTTTATACAAATACTATTATCATTATTATTATTACTACTACTATTATCATTATTATTACAAATTATCATCACCATCAACGTTATTTATTAATATGATTTCACCCATAAGGACTGAGGTATTTCCTTTTGTTTTTCTTAATCTGTGAATTCAGGTTGACATGAATGTAAAGACAATATTTTGGATTTAGTTTTTTATTTAAGTAGATTGGATCGTGTGTCCATGTAATATATGTCTTATTTAACGTCCAGTGATAACTGCACCATCGGCACCAACAGAGAGAATAGGGGCAGATGTACTGTACAGTGATATTAATACAAACACACACACACACACACACACACACACACACTCAGCGAACTATTACCAGATTTAAATGCTGATAATGCAACTAAACATACGCAGACTTGAAATCACAGTGGGACTAGACAATTTATTCACATATCTACTGAATGAGAATGTAGGTCTTTGCACAAGTCCAAGGGAGTGTATCAGAATACGACTTTATATGAAAGCCAATCCCTTTCTGTAACGTCCCAAAACATATCCCCGTCTTTACTCTACGCTGCCCCTCTGCAGCGTGAGAGATTGTGCACTTTGAGCCGCTGCAGTCGAATATCTGCGCAAATCTGCTGGAAAATTTGCGCAGATATTCCATATCAAATCAGAAATTGGCCCTCAGAGCTCTGAGGCGTTTCATGAACACATACTACTGAACGACTACGAACAAATTTGGATCTGCACAGGCTGCTTGGTAACAAGGAAGTCCCAGGTTGTCTGTTCTATCACAGTTTTTTTAATATACGTCACCAGTGAATCTAATTCTAGAACGGTCTGCCCATGTGACGATCAACCTGTGCAGATCCGAACGACCCATGTGCGACGTATGTGCTGCTAAAAAGGTCCTATTTCCTTTTTGTTTTGAATCTGAGTACACTGAATTTCGTCTTAATGCACTGTGAAGTGTGGAGGCCGTGATGGAAGGCCAAAAAAAGTCAGGGTTTCTATATCGTTATCGCATCGATGCATCACCATGATGGAATGTACTCATGTGGAAAGTCTCATATTTATAACAACCTCCATGGAGTCAAGGCATGGAGTCAAGGTATCGCATTCCATAGGGCGGAAAGGAAGCCTGGATGGTTTGTTAGGTTGAGGTCAGACTCTTTGGACCAGTTTTTTGGCATCATGTTGCGGTATCCAACCTTAACTTTCCAAGTGTGCACTAACTACCCGCCAGCTGACCATGTATATTTATCGTGAAGGGGCAGAGGATGGTATATTCTGTACGTTTAAACTCTAGGTGTCCTCCAAAATGATTCTGTGTCTAAACGACAACATATTGATTCTTTATCGACTGGAATGAGCTTAAAAATACCAAACGGCTCCTTATTATCAAGACTTTAACACAGAGAGCATTTCCCAAAGAAGAATTAGACCAACAGAAAAAGACAAGAGTTTGTGCTCTCTCTCTCCCAATGACTAAAGTTATGATTCTTTCCTCTCCTTTGCTATTGGAGCACCAGGGAGAGTAAATCTGAACCGATTGGTAAGGAGGCTTCTTTATTCTCATCTAAAAACCATCACCTCCCCTCACCTCTTCTCAACACCCCTTTTACCTTCGTGCACCCCCATTCTGACACATCAACCCAGAGACCCTCTTTTCTCTCACATCTCTCCATGGGTGGCGATGTCTGGTGTAACAGTGCATGTCTGCTTGCCCTTTCACGAAACAATGACGACGCGAAAGGGAAGATACACCTACAGAGTAGAACTAGAAGCTTGCAGTAGACCACAATTGCGCACATCACACCTTCAAAAAAGGGACTTACGACGAGCCATCCATGTGTTTGTATGGTGTGCATGTGTGTGTAAATGCGTGATAAGTTTGGATAAATATGATTGTGTCTAGTAGTTGCCCCCAAGGTGAGGAGGTCTGAAACAGCAATGACTCCAGGTACTCTACTATAAGATAGTTGCACATTTTTGTTGAGGTGCAATTTTCAAACAATAGGACGTAATAGTTCAGATTTGAAGATCAAGACGAGGAAGCGATGGCAATCGAGCGCCTCCGCATTTTAGAGTGTATCTGTGCGTTCGGTTTTACCCATGATGCAGTACTTCATCAGACACTTCAGAGCTTGAACGAGTCTCGGTAGATCCCCCAGATAATTTTTTTCTTGTTTAAAAAAAAAAAAAACGGTTACATCGCCGTTTGATTTAAGACACATAAAAAGCAAGATATTACTGTGACAATTCAATGTGAAAACTATAAAAAGGTGCCAACATAGTGTCAAGGAGCAGCTTTCTGTTTTGTTGTTTTTGTATTCAGTACTGAAAGTACATATGGGAGGGGGGGTCTCAATTTTTTTTTTGTTTTTTTGTTTTTGTTTTTTGTTAGTAACTGGGAAAATAGATCAAATGTGATGAGTACTAAAAGCAATATATGTAGTAGCATGTCGTCATGTCTTGTCCTTTTATTCTGTCTGTGTAGGAGCTTTGGATTTACCTAGATGTTGAGTAGATTTGCATATACTATTTTTTAAGTTGTGAAGATGCTGCTATTGAATAAGTGATGTACTAAAATTTAAGATTAAAAAACATATCTGGTCAGTCATTTAGCAGGATGTGGTAGTTGTAAGAGGTGTAACTAAATGCTACATTGATAATGAAATAATTGCTATATCAATGGATTAAATAAACCTGTGCCAAAATAGATCTTTACAGATTTAAATGTGATTTAAACACCATTAGTTAAGAGCAGACATACTTTTGTAATTTAAAAAAGAAAAAAATGTGAAAAGTGCCAAACAAGCCAGTTAAGATATAACTAGAGGGGGTAAAGTGACTAGAGAAGCAAAAAATAGACATTAGCACTATAAGGTTGAGAGTTTTCTGCCCCCTTAAACTAACGAGTCCTTGTTAAAAAAGAAGGGTGGGATTCATCTCGTAGGCCAAACAAAAGCAGGGTGTCATGTGGCCATTAACACACATCCCCTGGGGCTAGAAGACTGCCGAGTTAACTTAGCATGGTTAAAGTTTTATAAGTTATCAGCATTCTTAAGTCAGCCTTTTATAGTTCTGAAAATGTATTTTGTGAAGATAGATGTTATCTTTTTTGCACGTCGATATTGCATGATACCAAGTGAAGCGTGGATTTAAAAAAAAAAGTGAAGACAAAAAATCGTACAAAAAAAAAAAAAAAAAAACAATTAGGCAATGTGCATTCATTTTGAGGACAAATCTTTGCATGGCAACAACAGTTCGAGCTATTAACTTAGCTTTTTCACATTTTTACCTTTTTATTTTTAGTTTTGCTAAGACCAAGCTGGAGTTTTTGTTGTCCATGAAAACTAGGCCACAGAAACCAAAAGCATTCATAGTCATGGTCATACTCAGCGACATAACTACAGCACTCATTTTGTACAGAGTTATCAATGTTTTGTGATAATTTCTAAGAAAAACAATGGGAAAAGTTGGGTAACGGAGGGTTAATTTAGCAACATTAACATGGCCGTGAATGTATTCACCACTACATAAGTTTGCATATCACTCTTTCGATCATGATTTTAGGGCTTGTGTTTGCTGTGTCAGTACTAACATCATTAGGCTTCTGTTCTTTAGCTTGTTCTGCCATCACTGCACATTAAGCTTGACCCATTCTCGCGAGAATATGCACTTTATACTTCTCTTACGTTTCACGCCACCCCCAGATAAGAGCAGCCCTGTTTTCGAATGACACCGCTAAACTGCTTGAATCCTTTACCTCAGACCTCCACGAATAAAGGAAAGGGGCGGGACTTCCCGATGACATCATAACGCAATGATGCGGCACTACTGTTTGTATGAGAAAGGATTGGCCAGATGTTCGAAGCTGACCAAATACGGCAGAATAGTTTTTACCGAAATCGTGATTTTGACAGTGTTTTTTATTCGTACTATTAATGATAATAAGTGCCAAAAAGGGCATGTCTGATATCATGAATATTGTTTTTTTTTTTTTTTCCTTTCTCTCATTTAAAAAGGCCATGCTGAGACTTCAACGTCAAAACTGCACTGTGCTTAGTCATGGTTGCTATGTTTTCGTGCGTAGAGGAGACGGCGTTTTTGTGCAGTCGAGATGAATGCAAACTTATGGTTTAGCTGATGTCGAGAAGGTCATTGCTTTTATGTGGGCGCACGGCTAGAGCTCCTCGCTCTTCCCAAACCCCACACGCCCCCAAGTCCAACCCCCCACCCCCCACGCCATCAGAAGACGACAGCCCGGGGTCACTCTTGAGCTCGTACCCATTGAAGCACCAGCAATGTTAGAATACATTTGTCATATCACTGTTCTGTTCTTTTTTATTTTCCTGTTTTTATTTGTACGACACTCTCTAACCTAGACCAAGTATAACAAAAATGTCATTCATATGTATCCTGTTTACTCTCCCTTTTTCTCCCTTTTGCACTTTCACTGCTCCCCTTTTTTCCAACCACTCCCCACTCTTCTGCCGACCTCCCCCTCACACCCTCCCAGACTTTCTCCTGAGTGCCAAACAAAAACAGTACCATTCCAAACTTTTTGAGTTCTCTTGTATGTTGGACATCCATTGGACGCACCCATGAAGCCAGCATGTTTCTCCATAACATGATGTCAGTCATGACGCCTCAACATTACCCAAAAAGCAAGCAGTAAAAGCAAGACCTGGATTAACACGGTAAAAACACGGCTGGCTACCTCTCATAAACTGCTTTTCCTAATTCTGTCATCTCTTCAACCTCCAGGACATCACTGATTGTGTGCCATAATGTTGGGGGGCACTGTCACTCTCCTCACCCCCGAGTCTCTCCATTTGATTTTCTCGATGGAAAACATTAAGCGCAAGCAGAGAGAAAAAAAATATCAATTTTAACGGCAGGTTTCTTTTTGTTCCTTTAGCATAAAACCGTGCTCAAAAAAGCTGAGGAGTGTGTAAACGTCAGCCGTGCAGCCATCTTCTGTCTTCTGAACTTTGAACTTCTCACCCCTCATGAACTTTATTGACCTTCTTCCTCCCCTTCTATGTTCATCAACTGTTTGGACTTAAAATCTCCATTCCATCTCCAAACCTTTTTGAGACTGTGCAATTGTAGTTGAGATGATTGGATTTATTTCTTTTTTTTAAGTCATCATTGGGGACAAAAAAATCATAATAATAAAAAAGACACACAAAAGAAAGAAAGAAAAAAATCAATAAGATCCAAACTGTTTCCTCCACAATTTCATTATTTTCTCTCATTGTAAATATCTGTCAGATTTGGTTGAACTGTAACCAGAAACGTGTTCAACGTAATGGGGCTGGCAGCATAAAATCGCTTTTGTGGAGTGCTCTTACGAGCCGCCGATAGGAAGTTGAACTAAACTAAACTAAAGCAGCTCCGAGAAAGAACGATTCGGAACTGCGATCAACAATTGAACATTGTGGCTACAGAGCCACGCGCGCAGTACCGAGTCCGTCCGGTGGTCGAAATCCGGATCCGGCCCCTCCGAATAATGCATAATCACTTCTAACCGCCAAGGTAGACTAAGATTAGTGTAGGTTTCATACTTGAACTGATGGTAGTTGCTAATCTCATTGTACATATCAGACGTGTCGAGTGTAAATTGTGATACATGTCGATTAGGTGTCTTGACCATTGCAGCATCTCTTCACGAGACGAAATTGTTTCTCTGTGATGCCGAACGATCATTTTCATGTGTCTCAACCATGCTTGAGCTCCACATCTAATGTTTCTATGCTGCCAGCTTTGTTTTCTGATAACCCTTCATGAGCTTATTTATTTTCAAACTACTATACACTATTAATAAATGGCATCAAGAAACTAGACAAAAGGGAATGACTGGAAACATGAATTACTGTTTTGTTTTTAGTATTTTAGTGGTTTCTTTTAACATCATCCATTAACGGACTTAAAAAAGTATTAAATATTTAATGTAACTGTAGCATTGTGTTTGTACAAAAAATAGTGAGTTGTGTTTCTTGACTTGTGGATTACCAGTGAAGTCAGCAATTTAGTGCTAATATCTATTAAGTCGTTCCTTTTTCTTTTTCTCTTTTTCTTTTTTTATTTAAGGGTTATTATTTTCCGACAGCAACAGCAGTCATTATAAATGTTCATTTTACCATCACCTGTCTTCTGTTGTCTTATTCTTCACCTCCCACTACACTCAGTTTCATCAAATAACACATTGCAAGTTCGTGCCTGAAACCATGTGCTCGGTCTTGGGGGAGGGGCCATGCTGCGTGAGTGATGTGAGCGAGCGAGCGAGCGAATGAATGAACGAATGCGACTGCTTGTGAGAGGCTTGGCCGGGTGGGTGTAATGTCTCTTCTGTCCACCTAAAGCTAAAATCTGTTGGGTTTCCATTTACCAATGGAACCTGCTGATGTTATAGCTGAATCCCATCATTTAAGCCTAGTTGATTTTGATCGTCCATAACTCCCCCTCCTCCGTTTGCAAACCACTTTCCACTACTACCTTTACCCTCCCCCCCTTACGAGCCATTCCCTCGCCACGCACCTCCCACGCCATGTGATGTTCTCCATTGATAACATACTACTCGACCAGACCCACATTAACTCTGTTCTCATGCCTGCAAAGGAGGCGGTTGCCAGTCAACCCGCCCTCCGCTCATGATTCGCCACCATCCCTTACCGGCTGCCGGGGCCAGGCCCAAATTATTCAATTATTGCTAATTAAAAAAAAAAAAACTAAATAAAAAGAAAAAAAAAAAAGAAAATACAGACAAGTGACTCTCAGGGTGTTTAAGTAATCTACCTTACTCTGTGAACTCACAGAACCGCAACCCAGCTCTCCCTCAAGCTTTTTAAGGAGCCCAAAGACAATTTACCATGTACGATCGCTTATCAAGTCTTCTTCAAGAAAAAACAAAAAACAAAACCGACAACAACATCAACAGAATGATATGCACCCAATTAAAGGAGCAAGCAAAACGCTGTAATGTTTACAACTTAACGAGACCAACGCTGTTGAAAGAATGTGTAGGAGTTCAAAGACAATTCTTTAATAATTACGTCATTTCGAAGTGACTTCATTTTAAATGATAATTTCTATGTGACATGGAGTTATGTGTTAACTGAGGCATTTTGGAAACATTGCATGTTCCTCTTTTTTGCAATGACTTACATTTTTTTTAAATGTCAAAATGGCTGGTACAGTGTAAAATTAGAGCTACGTTTAGTTGCTAATAATAAACTACATTGATGTCAGTGTTCATCTCACATATCTTGGAGAAAGGTACCGGACTGCAGTCCGAAAGAAAAAAAAAATCATGTGATTGCGTTACTGTATAGAATTTGTTCATTTTTGTATATGGTGACAGTGAAAATAAAGGATGTACTGGAAGTATCAGGGACACGTGGGTAGAGTTTGAAGGGCCACTTACAACACCGACTGTAAAGCTCATGAGGTAAGTTACATGAGGTGGGAAAAGTATCAATTTTGTTTTTATATTTACAGATTTTACCTTTATTTAATATATGAAAATGAAATCCATCACGTGGATGTTTTAATGGAACTGGCATCTACATGTTAGAGTTTAATTATTCAAATAAAGCTAGTAAGAAAACATTTTAAATAGTGGATCATCAGTTAAATAAGCTTGAAGAAATCTTATTCGTATGGGTGTCTTGAGTGTGACTGATATGCAAATGCAGCGTGTGTGATGTAACACAATGTAATTTGCCATCACATGCTTGGTAAAGCGAAGCCACCGGTTGTTTTTGCTCTTAATGCATGTGGTTTCAAGATGAAGTCAATTCAAGATGAGTTCAAAAACATGATAAAGTCTCTTGATCATTGTCATCCACCCACTTTTTCTGTGCACTAATTCATCCAACCTGCAAAAACCACCTTCACCTTCCCAACATGTCTCCAAAGCCAACACCAGCTAAAAGCACCGTGGAAAATCCCAATATAGCCATCGGTCAGAGAGGTTGACCGGTCTTCATGTTGGCTTCCAGCACATTGATCTGTGGTGGAGACCCCAGGGAAATTAACATTCACCGCATGATTTAAAACCTGTCTCACCAAACCAACCATACACTAAAGAAGTATCTCCAGTGTTCAGACAAAACGGATGTTTTTTAGTGATGGTCTTTTAAACACAGCGTTTAATTCTAACTGGATGTCAATAATTCGGTGCACGCTGAGGGATTTAAAAGGCAGCTTATAGATGTCTTGGATGGATAAACTGAATCAAATGTAGGAATGTTTCCGTCATGCATAAGTAGCGTTTTCACAATAGCCACAATCCTGTGATATCTATATCTGCATCCATAACTCGGCCCAAAGCTCTGCGCTCCTTTTTAAACATGGAAACTGTCATGATGAATAATTAGGTCTTTCAAGTGGAATCATCACTCCCTCTCTCTGTCTCCACTGGGAATGGTGAGCTGGTGTAGCCGAAGCTCCATCATTTCAAATGTATCCAATCTCGCTAATTGTGCACCTTTACCAGCCTTAGGCCATGATTGATTTTCCTCCGCTCCAGCTCGGTTCTTTCCCCTCACCTCAAACCCAACAGGCTTTTCCTCGTTTCAGCCCAGCTGTTCCAGAAAGCAAGCCTAACTGTTTTTGACCCCCCCTCCTCTCCTCGGAGGGGGCGTAAAAGGAGTAAGAGAGAGAGCAAGAAGCAGACAAGAATATGCTCTCAGCCCTCATAAATCCCTAGAGTTGGAAAGCAGACCTGTGGAACATGTGCAAAGATCTCCAGTCCTTAGTCCAGCACTTTTCAAGGGAGAACGCACAGTACTCTGTCCTGAGATCACGTCGGCCACTCTCAGCTGTTTTTATTAAATGGACTGTCTTTGCATTTACCTTCAATACTGTATGTGAATTTGTGGAATGCTATCTGTCGCTCCTTTTTAAGTCAGATTAGTTACAGTGGCCCTAAAAAGTATTTTGATAATTAAAATGTATGAATTTTATTACATTATATATTTAGATATATATATTTTTTACATTAGTTATAAATTATAAATATATATGTTATGTATATACAGTATATATATATATATATATATATATATATATATATATATATATACACATATACATATACACACATACATATTTAACTTTAGAAGTTACATTTTTAAAATAATTTATTTTTATTTATTTATTTAAATTAATTCTGATTTTGTTTGATATTTTCTTCCCTAATGCAATGACTTGACAAATATTTTCATTTATATATATATATATATATATATATTCAAATGTTCTTAATACTAATATGATAATTATTATAAAATTGTAGAAATATAACTATTACTTTTATAATTTATATACTATATAAGTTTTTAATATATTACATAAGATTTGTGAAATATTTACCTTGATTATTTTGTTTGCCATTTTTCATCAATTTTAACTGGGCTTTTGGGGCCACTGTACATTGGTTTATAGATTTGTATGTAAAATTATTAAAGTACCACCTTCCTACAGATGCATCGTTATAAATTACAATTATGTGCAGAAACTAAAGTTGAAGACTGAAAAAAATGACAGAACATCTGTCACTACAAATGTGTAAGACTAAATCATCGATTTGCAGTTTGAGCAACAGCTTTCTGGCTGCAAACAGGCCTCAGGAATGCATGAGCCACAGTTATAAACGAACAGCGCTGTCCCTCTTGTTTCCTCAGCTTCACAACAGGTTTCTGTGTGTGCGGTGGTGCTGAAGTGAACAGCATGAATTCAGCATGAAATCTGTACTTTTAATAGGGCTGACTCTTTAAAAACAGCCTGATACAGGTTCAGTCAGTGCGGCGCAGTCTAATCGATTTAAAGCTAGTGCGTCTTGGATACATGAAGGCTTGTGCTGATACAGAGAGTAGCTGTCACGTCAAAGCGAGGTGAAATCTGGCCCACAGGAAGACTATAAAACAAAAGTCAGCAATCTGAGTCGCAGTAGAAAATCACTTTGTCCTCAGATTACTTTGTGTATATATCAACTGATTATACAATATATAGCCCTATTTTGTCTAGTCAGTGACTAATTCTGACCATAAATACTGTGGCTAAGACAAAACCAAATCAGTCGGTGGTCCATAAGAATATGTCCTTTGATCAGCAATAATGTTCAAAACTTTATAAGCTACCTTTTTATGGCTTTGATACATTTGTTTGAATGTTGCAACAAGATGTATTCACACTGTATTTTGACAAAATAGTACAAAATTGACAAAAATTGATAAATCACTAATTAATGTACATTTATAAGACTTTTTTTTTTCTCAGTTACTTGATTGTGTTTAAAAAGTGCAATTTAAAAAAGCGACTGTACTATGCTGTAGCAAGAAAATGCTTTCTCCTTACTGTTAAAGAAAACTGCAAGCTTCATCCTTCAGTCATAAAAGGCCAGATTTAACTCTCTCCCCTGGTTTCACAGACAAGGCTTAAGCCTAGTCCTAGACTAAGATGTAAATCTGAGCTGTTTCAACTGAAAGAAACTTGCACTGACTGATCTTAAAACATGTCAGTGCCTTTGTTTTGTCTTAAGATGCACACCAATAATGTTTTTTCTAAGGCATATTTATAAAAATTACTTAAATGTCCTAATTGAACTATGGCCTAATCCTGGTTTAGGCTAAGCCCTGTCTATGAAACCGGGCCTATATATTCAAATTTAATTTTGCTCCTCTTTTTCTTTATTTGAAGAGTATAACATTTCCTTAAGTGGGAACGCCTGTGTTTGTTTTTGACAGACCAAAATATCCACCCAGTTCCATTTCACTCAATTCAAACTGGTTTCATCGGTCAACACAAAAACACTGAAAATGATTGTAATAGTTTTGTATGTTTTTTTTTTTTTTCTTGCTGTTGTAATATTTCTAACAAATGAAGCTGATAAATTATCCTAAAGTTCGTTCGTAATATAAAGAATAACTTTTAACATCAGTGTTTTATGAGTATATGTACATAAGATAAAGAAATAAATTAAGAAAGTTGCAATGCAAAGCTGTGATTTTAAAGCACTGTAGCGTGTACAGTGATTTGTTTTTATCAATTTTATGGTACATATGATATGTTCTGCATTTCTGCAGTTGTTGTTTCTTTTCTTTTTGTTCATGAGCATATGCTTTAATAAATATGTTTTTTACAGTATATTGCTGAGGCCTAAGCCATTCTTATGACAAATTACAGTAGAGCGAACCTTATATAGGTCACACTTTCCTTATCTTTCAAGTGTGCATTTTTTTCTAATTATCCATGAATTCTTGCTTCTATCTGTAATTAGCTTTGGTGCTGTACATGTAAGTCTATCTCAAAAGTCTTTCATAGCTGATGTGCATTAGCGTTGATGAACTCTGCTGGGCTAATGAGGGATATAAATGCACAAGTTAGTGTCTGTCTGCACAACTGCAACTTCGCACCTCTAAGGGGCTTAATTGGGTCACTGCTTGCCACAGATATGACTGGAGCACAATGAAGACAACAATTTATGCTCCCAAGACGCAAGATAAAATAAGAAACGTCTTAGTTCTTTCTTGTATAAATTTCTCTACGCTTTCTGTGTAGGTTGACAGTGCGAGACACCCGGCACGCAATGATAAATCTACATGTCTGTGGAGGAGGGTCTTTGTGATAAAAGACTTGCTAGAACATACTAGATTGAAAATTGTAAATTGAAATACATATCAAAGTGCATACCCAAACAAAATAACTACTATTAATAACATGAAGTGTGTCACTTTTTTCTTTTGCAGCTTAATGTGCAGAGACAACCAAATAAATGAGCAAATGGGGAAAATATAAGATAAAATTCATAATGCATGATATTAGTGATAGATAGATAGATAGATAGACAGACAGACAGACAGACAGACAGACAGACAGACAGACAGACAGATAGATAGATAGATAGATAGATAGATAGATAGATAGATAGATAGATAGATATAGACAATTTTATATAAAAATATATACAATTACATATATTTTAAATATTTCTATACAAATAAATAAAATACAAAGTATACCAAATGTTTATAAATAAAATATAAAGTATATCAAAATTTTATATTAAAAAAATGTTTGTAAAAAAATGATGTACAATGAGAGAACCATACAACTTTTGAATGGCAATTTGACCATTCGCAGGGAGTTTGATTAATATGCGAACTGTTGTGTGTGTGTGTGTGTGTATATATATATATATATATATATATATATATATAATGTATAGTTCGAAAAAACTACTTTTCAAACAGTGATTATTTTTCAATTCCATTTGGTTGCATTACTGGCACAAAATGACAC